>VXBB01009162.1:39387-50657 GCA_013399915.1 Illadopsis cleaveri | reverse complement strand
TTTTTTTTTTCTTTTTGAATGTTTTAATTTATATTTATATATATTTAACATTTAAAGGAACTGGGTTCCAGAGCTATTGTCCTGATGTTTGGTTATCATTTGTCCTTATTCAGCCTACATGCTCTTTTGGACATGAAATGTTTCTTGCCCAAACCTCCAACTTCAGCTGTGCACTCTAAATATTTTCTCTAGCACGGGGGATCTGTGTTGACAGATGCCAAATCTTCAGTGCCTGGTCCAGGCCAGAAATCAGTGGAAAAATTTCTGCATAACTACAGTTTCTGTTGGTTTTGGGTCAGACCATAAGCTTGTGAAACTTTCTATGAATGAATGTGGCAAGTGGGCAAATGCTGTCACTCAATCGGCCAAAGGTCAGTGAGAGTGTATGCCAGAGGAGTCAGAACTGATTGGATGGCAGGAAAAGAGGAACATTCTCAGTGATTACAAGGAGTTCAATTAAAACTGTCTGTCCCATATATCTGCAGTGTCACAATGACGTCTAGATACTTCTTAGGATATGAATACATGACTTCCAACACTTCTGATTTTATTTTCTAATTAGAATGTTAGCTTAGTTAATAACAGAGTCCTTCACTGCAGGAGATCACTGTGTGCTTTACAAGGTATTTTTGTTTTCATTTTATAGTCTCAGAAATCTGAGGCTCCCAGAAGTTCAGAGCTTCAGTATTACATGGTAAAATCACCATTTGAAGCATTTTGACATTATCGTCTTTGAAGCACACTAATTGGATTTAAGCCCACACCTTTGATTACTCTTTAAAACTGAACAAAGTGTGTGTCATCCTGAATTGCGGCGGATAACATGGACTTTCCTTTGTAGGGATGCTGTTTTATAGTCTGCCATGCTTCAACAGATACTAGGAAAAATAAATAGATACTATTTCAGATAAAATGTAACAATAACTGATATTATTTCAGCAGTACAGGGAAACTTAAATACTTTTGAAAAAATTGTGTTGGGTTATCTCCTCTGACTCAGACTAATGAAGAATGAACCAGCTGAGTAAAGAAAGAGAAGGGAGAACAAGCATTATCTTTTGCAACCTATTCAGCTTTTGGCTGATTTAACCTAGATGAGGAGAAAAGCAATATTGTGTTCTTTGACAGTACTGTAACAAGCTTTGCTAACTAATAATAATAACTGGAAGACATATGTTAAATTGTTGGTTCTTCTGAGAAAGGAAGAATGCTGAAATCAGAAAGTTGTATTATTGTAATTTGATAATTGTGATTTGGTCTTTTTTTATCTACATTACTTCATAGTGAGAGCAAATATAGGCTACTATATTTTAACAAAATAAAATTCCATAGGGTATGAACTAGAAAATGTGGAGAAATTCAGTATTGGCTAATTAATATGCAATCCAAAGTCATTTTACTGTGGATGTTACCTTGGAAAGATAATGTTTGTGAATTATTTCCAATCTTGCAGAAAGATTTCAACACCAAGAAAATCTAACCAAATAAAATAAACTCCTTTATTAGTAGTATTCTTAATTAACCTGTGTAGTCCTATAAAATTATCTTGTCCCCTAAAAATTGTTAGCTAATCATTCCTCCATGATTATTATTATCGTTTGCTGGATGATATTGGAAGAATGTCCTGGTGTGGTTTGGTGTCAGATGCCTTGCAGGGAAGGTGAGGCTCAGTTCCATGTGAGAGCAGCAGGCAGTGTCACTGCCCTGTGGTGTGACACACCTGGGTGGGGCCACCTTGGGCCACACTCTTGCACTGCAGAGTGCTCAGGGTGAGGTCCTGGGTGTGGGTTCCATTCCAGGGTGTTCTAGGCCTTGATGAGCAGCAAAATGCAGCAGCAAATGCAAAAATAATGAGAGAAAGGGGTAAAAAGAGACACAAATATCCATGTGACTCTGGAATCTCTGGTTCTGTACACTGAGGCCAAATCCCTCGTTGTGTATAGAACTGATTTTTGCAGGTGAAGTTTTATGTGAGCTTAAAAATCACTTTGCTGACAAAAAAAAGCTTGTTTTTCTTAAGAAAATGAAAATATAGCTGCTAGCCCTTTAGGTTTCCTGATATCCCCTATTTATATACTTATTTGTAGAAGAGTTTATAAATTGATATTTGCAACATCCCTGCCATCCTAGTAATTGTAAGAAGTTACCCACCTGTTCAGAGTTGGAAGTCTTTTAAATTCTAATTCAAATTCTTCAAGTGTAAACTATTTCCATCTTTAGAGGGGACAGTGGGACTGCCATGTTTCTTGTGAGTCTGGGATGTTCTAAAGCCAAAGGTCCTTCTGTTGCTGACTGCCTTTCACATCAGCAGTGTGACAGAAAGTCATCTTTCAGTCACAGAGATAATGTTTTCCTGTCAGTGTGGTAAAAATATGAAAATGAATAGACAGATTTTATAAAAGTTTCTGGGTTTGAAGACTGGCTTTTGAAAAAGCAAGTTTATTTGGATAAAGCTAGTGACATTTGTTAACTTTTTTATTTGAAAGTTTTTCACTATGGATAGTAACATGTAAAAATTTTTTACTAACACATTAAATATCTGGTTTTTTACTTCCAAGTAAATAAATGAAAGAAATACAGGTTGTTGAGGTTAGAGTACTAGAATATTATTAAAATTAGGAACAACAAATAATTACTTGCTTCTTAAGGTGATAATTGTTTTGTTATATAAGTCCTTGTCCAGTGTTTCATAATGTATTAAAACTTTCCAATGCATTTAATAAGAAAAAGATTTTTGTGTGTCATAATGAATGAATGTGTTGTAAAGCACCTACATATAGATTCAAACTGAAAATTGGAATTAGCCATGTATATATTTAAAGAAGTAATTTTCAGTAACCCCTTTATCTCATAGTTAATGTGCATTATGTTCTAAAGAGCTCATATCAGCAGCTTCTTATATTGTCAGAGTATACTATTAGAAGTAAAACATAATATGTAACAAAAGTAGCATGTTTTGTTGTTATTTTTAACTTAAAAGTTTTGATATTTCTTTAAATTCTTATGTAGAGGTAAATTGGCATCCCTCTTTGGAAATTCATCCTAATCTTGAATAGAACTAGTACTGCAAAGTGTGTGTATGTCCCTGCCTTTGAAGAGTCAAAAGCAACATTGGATCTGTATAATTGATCAAGGTCACTTCAGGCCCATGAGACACAATAATGCAGCTCAACAATCACTCTAAGGTTATTTAAGTACTAATTGCTTTAGAAGTACTGATTTGTTTTCTGGCTTCATAAAATAATTTATGAGAAAATTTTGTCTATTTTGAAAATCTACGTATTTCTTGATTTTTTTTTTCTTTCTTTTTGGAAAAATATGTTCCTACCAAACACAAACCCAGTGAGAAAAAAACTGGAGATACAGTCAAATAAAAGAAAATTTAATTTTAATCCACTTAATTGGAATCCTAAATCAAGCTTAAGTGGGCGTCTTGGTAGGCTAGAAACTTCTGGATATCAAAGATTTATTAGAAGGGTAGAAAAAGTGAGTATGTGATGTGATTGGCTTTAAAATCATCGTTTCCTCCACATTTTGTGAGATTCACTAAAGGTGAAAAATAATAGCAGGAGCATAGTGGGCAAGGGAGTTCTGTTTTGATTTTTGTTCCTTCATACTTTGTCATTTTGAGTTTTCTGTATTTAAAAGCCAATTAATCTAGTTTATTATATAGCAAAAAAGCCTGCTTTTTGTTTAAAAGCTTTATTGGCTTTTTGGAATACTCACTTATAAGAAAAAGATCTAGGCAGTTCAATTTCAATAGTATGTCTGACTCAGATTCTCATCTCATCCATCTTAAATCCATTTTCTTTCTCTAATCACCTGCACGCCCTCGTCGCAGTTCCCAGGCTTGCTTTGCTTGTATGGGAGTTTGCAAATTGCCCTTTTTAGATACCTGGATGTCTGAGAGACAAGGGAAATTACATTTCTTTTGTGCCTCAAGCACGGGGGGGCTGTGTCCGGGAGGAAACTTGAGTGTTCACTTCCTGAACCATTGTGAGAAGCTTGATGTTAGGGAACTAAAGTGTGAGATTGTAGGAGGATGGAGAAAGACAGTGCTCTCTTTTTGTCACACTGGTGCTCTTCAGTCTGTTGCTTAGCAGACCAATTCCACATGTCTCCAATGTGTGGAATTGAATTACTTGTGATCATTATATAATTATTGTAACGTGAAATTTCGGGAACATGTGACAGATGTGCAAGCAACTACACCCTCCAAACAAGCCATTCCTTTGAAAGTAGTTTGGTGTTTGCATGGTTAGAGGCAGGACATTAATAGCTTGGTTCTGCAGAAAAAGTATTGTCAAAACCCAAAATCTCGGAAAGTTGCACAATTTTAATGGACATAGCAGTGTATTTGAAGGTAGAGAGAAACAAATACAAATGTCTACACATACATCTACACCTTATAGATGTGAATGTGAATTTTCATGAAAGTTCCTGTTTGTATGGATGTAGCTACTTTAAAAGTAGTCTCATTTGATTAAAATTTAAGATTAGCATTTAATGTTAACATAATACATGGAATTGTAAAAGGTGTATCTGTTGTAGAATACAAGTTTTCATTGCTGGCTGCCACTTTATAGCTGTCTTCCCTTCAACTTCCTACCTTGCCCTCTCCTTGCCCTTCTCTCTCCCCATGTTTTAGGCATCATTTTCTGATGAAATCCTCATTTTGTGTTAACATGGAGAGTAAAATAATATGTTGATGGCTTGGATATCTGTTGGTGTTCTGATGATCCCTGAGTAGAGAGAGTGATGTGCTGTCACTCTCTCCATAACTGTCCAAGGTTGAGAATTCTATTACATCTTTCAAAATGTCTTTTTACTTTCATCTGAAAATGAAAATAAGTTGAATAAAATCATGTTTACATTTGAGCTGGGCTGCATACTCACTTCTGTGTATAAAATCAAACTTGATTTCCTAAGGACTTTTTTCTGTTAATACAACTTTTTTCCTGCTTTATGACAATTATCATATATGGCTATTTTTTTTTTGTTTTGTTTTACTGCCACGGTTTGAATTGAGAGCGTTAAGTTAAATTGATTTGACTTTGCTTGGCAAACGGCGATTGTAGCACTTTAACAGCTGTTTGCTTTCCTGGATTGTCCTTGGTGCTGAAATTGCTTTTGTATCTAAACAGCAAAATGTGTTTATAGGGCTAAGGAATATGGAGATAAATTTAGCCTGTCAAACAGATATTATTGGGGCTTTTTCTGTGCTGTGTTCCTGGGAGTGGATCCTGACTGCAGTGCTTTAATTCCAAGCTGTGTGTGCCTTTGGACATCTTACAGGACTGTTGTGGAGCTTTTCTCTTTGATTTATGACCTTGCCTGTATGGTCTTCTGATCAGATTTTATTCTCATTTAGTGCAAGAGGGGCTAATTATGAAAGTGACAAAGATTCTTTCATTGTGCTAAAGCTTTTTGAATGACAAAAGGGGGCTTTAAATTAAAATGAACTTTAACAAGGCATTTTCACATTGAAATAATACACACTCTACCACTGATAGAGTAATTCATTTTCAACCCTTTCTGATTCTATAAACACATTGTCTCACAAGATCAGTAATTTTTTACCTCTCAGGCTAATGAAGAGTGGATGGTAGACCAATGAATTCTCCTTTTGCAGAACTGTTTTGACATTCTTAATTTTTTCTTAAATATCAAAGAAAGGACAAAGAGCTGTGATTTTATTGCATTAATATTAATAATCATTTATCTGCCAGAAAAACATTTAAATATCACTTGACATTTGCAGAGAAAGATTAATGTTTAATTTACTACAAACATAGAAATACTTTGAAATAAAAGGAAATGCTTCTGGATTCAGCAAAATTAAAAAAAAAAAGAAAACAACACCAAAACCCTAACAAAATTAAGACAGACATTCAGATATAAAAAACTATTGTAACCATAGCAGAAATCAAAAACGTGTTAGTGCCATCTAAAATGTCAATATTTAAATTATCACTTCTGGTTGAAATAATAACATCAACAAGCTAGTTTTTTAAGGTCTAATTTAAGCTTTAACTAAACAAAGATAAATGAGGGTAAGCAGTTTACTGTTACATCCATGTGGGTACAGTTACCAAGGCCTGTATAAATTCTAGCAGCAATTTAAAAACAAACCAACATAATGTAGTTATGACATGAACAGTAGTGCCATTTCATAAATATTGGTGAATCTGAAAGTCAAGGGGGGCTTCCAGAACAGGCTGATATGTGGAGGGAAGGAAAATAGCAAGACACAGGAAATTAAATAAGTGAAAATACAGGAGCAAGTTCCATTACCTACAGAAGGATCAAAATGCTGTACAATAAAGAGAAAAGTAGAGAAATCACCTTGTTCTACAAAAGAATGTCAGAATGGGAACTACAGAGGAGGAGGAGATGAGCAGAAAAGTTGTGTATCAGTCTAATCTGATGAAATGGCTAAAAATGTATCCAGACTGCAGGAAAGTCTATCTGTAAATTTTATCATGGAGATTATATGGTAAGATACCACTTTTAGGCAGTGAAATGACGGGATTGATGTATTGAATGAGAATAAAATTTCTAGCCCCCAAACTGTTTTTGTAACGAGACTGATAATGGCATAGAGAATCAAATTCAGTTTTATAATAAACTAAAATAAGACTGTTTCTTCTGCAAAAGATGTATGTAGGACAGATGTTATTCACAATCAATATTTGTATGGAAAGTCTGTCCCTGCAGTACCTCTTTCCAAGGATTTTTTTAATAAGATAAAGAAAGTTTCAGCTATAAATCCAATAATTTATTAGTTAAAGAAGGCTCTTATCTAGGATCCATCTCAAAAACCAAGATTCTTTTATAAGGCAATACCTGGAACCTTTCCATTAATACTCTTTAATAAAAAACTTCTGATTTTATTTACAGCTCTGGTGATGTTTGAGAGGTGCTTGAGAATATAATATGATATAACTATAGGTCTCTGATTAAGGTTTTCATCTATTGATTTTTATTCAAGTGTCAGTGTGTAGTTGTACTTTGGAAGGATTCCCCTAGAAAAATGGTGATTCTGTGTAGAAGGCACCAAACTAGGCCAAATGCAGAATTACAGCATTACTGTGCAGTAATAAATCAACAGGAATATCCTCTCATGTAGGATGAAAGAACTTCCTTGTCTTTTGCATTACAAGAATTCTCAGGGTCTTTGCAAAATGATGAATATATTGAGTAGGAAGCATTACATAAGTTGGACTACTGCGATGTGCTGAAGTTTAAAGAAAACGCAGATTTTAATTTTTCGAACCATTTTTAATCCTCTTTTTTCACACCTGTGCTGTTAGGCAGCAGGTATATATGATAATGCTTTACATCAGAGGCTGTAGAGAGCAACAGATTTCAGTGGTGTGCACTGAGCATCACCCCTAACCGAGTCAGTATTTGGGACATGTTTCTGTCTGTGACACGCCAGTGATGGTACATCCCACTGTGGTACCGCAGCTCCTCCTCCCTCGTCTGCCTGGGCTGGTGGTTGCTTCCGTGGTTAAGGCTGCAGACGTTGCTATAATTTATTTATTAACTTATCAATTATTTATTTAGGATAGCACCCATTATATGCTAAGTGACTTCCAAACAGAAATTTCCCCAAATGCTTTTCCCTTTAAGAGCTGTGCTCTGAAAGACGTGGCACAAGCGCAGCCGTGAGAGACACGTTTTGGGAGCCCACGCTTTGTTAAAGAAAGCTGAGTTTCCTGACACTAATGCAAAACCTCTTTGTATTCTGATTTTCCTTTAACAAAGGTTCACTGCCGTGGATAAATAACTGCCCATCTGTCATTGGAGGCCTTTGGGGAATTGATAAAGAGGGAGCAGAGAAATCTGTTTTTCTGGGGATTTGGTGGATTTGGTGTAGTGGGTGTGTGATGGCCATCTTAGGGCACAGGCCCCTGATTTTTAAGCACTCTTGACACTCCCTACTAAGTTGCTGCTTTTGCACTGCCAGTTTGTGTGTTTACATGATTTTGTGACTTTTTTTGACCATTTGTCCTACAGTCTTGGGCTCTGCTGATATTTCTGTAATTTATAAGACTCACAGATGAAGGAGTCAAGAGACTGACTCCATTTTATTCGTCCTTTACAATTTCCGTACATGGTGAACTTTGACATTTTATTCTTTGCAGCACCAGGTTTTTTAGGTCTTTTAACTGAAAACATTAGTTTTTTATTGAAAAGGGCAATTTTGAAATAAGGCTCTTTGGCTGCAAGTGATTAAATATCAATCTAATTTGATCAAAACTATCGAATTCTTTCAGCAAGATTGTATTGTATAATTTCTTAATACATATGTAAACCTGCTGTTTACACAATGATCTCTGTACTATTTTGGGATATCTGTTACTTGTATATTGTGCTATTTTGCTCATAGTGGTTGTTGAGAAATCATGGCCACTAAATATTCAGGAATACTTGTTGCTGTGTTTCACTGTGCATCACCATTAAGACTGCTCTACTTAATGAACATAAAAAGATAGAAAATATTCCAGTTCAAGCTGCTTGTGTTGTTTTTCTAAATTGCATTGTTTACTCTCCTGGACTATAAAAGAAAGTTGCAAGTGATGTCAGTAGGTGGCCTTTGGGATTAGCACATGCTAGAAATTTACAGTTATTTATAATGTGAAAGCCCTGTAACTGTATCCTCATTGCAAGAGGAACCTCAAGCCTACTTAATAAATTTTAATCCCTCTATTCCCCCTTCCCCTTTGCCCAGACATTCAAACACCTGTGACCAAGATAAGTTTTGGTTTTTTTTTTCAGAAATGTAGAACTCATCCTAAAGCTATCCATTGGCAGCACTTTCTGGACTCATAGAATATGAGAATCTTTTTGTAACTGTTTTAGTAAAATAAATCATGGCCGTGGCCACCTCACTCCTCCTTCTTTATGTTCAACAAATAGATTTAATATTATGATTCTCTCCTTTTTCAACTAGTCCTTCATTCTTAAAGGTTTTCAATTCTCTTAATTTTCTGTGTGGAAGACAATTCTGCCTCCTACTCTAATTCAGATAAAAGTTTTAATTTATAGAACTCCTGTGGGTGTTTTAGTCTAGGCCACACATCATTAGTATTTCTGCAATTTAACTCAATACAAAGGAATTAAAGATTTGTTCATTACACTTGTTTGGAACCACTGAGAAGCAGTAACTGTGTTCCCAGGGCCTGTGGGCAGAATGCCCCCAGGAAATGGATCCAGTGCATCTTACTTATATCACTTGGGAGGAAAAGTATTGGAGAGGGTGGAACTCTGACTGTGGTCCTGAAAAGGTGTGGAAAATCAGATCAGGCTCTCAATGCTATAAATTAAGATCAACACCAAAAGAAACAAACCAATAGAGATCCATAACTTATATACTCCAACCAAATCTATGCAATTTATTTTCATGCTGTTTACACAGATAAACAAGAAAAGTGTAAAGCTAGAATTTTCATGTGCTCTCAGTCACAATTAGATTTTATCACACTGTCTGCTTGCAATAAAAGCTCAATCAGAATTTCTCGGCCTCTGTGAGCGCTACATCCTGATCTGCCCTTTGCAGAGATGGAACCTGGCCTTTTACCAGCTGCTGCTAAGTCCTAAGTCATTGTCCCCAAACAATCCTCTTCAGAAAAACTACTGATTTACTGTTATTTGGATGTCACTATTGATTAAAACTTAAACATTATGGAAACAACAATTTCAACTTACTTAACAGACAAGGGAAGATAGAAAAGAGACTGCAAATCAAGTCTGAAGCATCCAGGTTTTGAGCCATGTACTTTTGAAATGCTTTGCCTATTTGCTATTCATGACCATTTTTCAAAGGAAATCTGGATTTTGACCAAAGGTGCAGTCACAAGCATTGCTATGGTTTTAACTGGAACATAAGGTTTTTAAAAGAATGCTGTGTTTCTGAAGAGTACCGAGATTTTCTACAGAACATTGATTTAACTGTGGTAGTGAAGATATTACTTAGTGTTGCAGAGCTTGATATGTGCAATTTTAATAATTTAAAGTATAATTTACAGGTGTTGTATTTGTGGGTTTTATGGTATTGTCTTATTTTTTCAAATTGTGCTTTGTAGTTTCAGGTATCTTGAGCGGGCATATACTCTGGGCACAAATCTAAGAGATGATTCAAAAACTGTCATGGGTTTTCAGAGGTCATCCCTATTTAATTAGATTTTTTTTTTTTTTCCTATTTAGAAATCAAACACTATTTAGAAGTTCTTTAGGACTTAATGCCAAACTATTTTTTATGAATTCTTTTTCACAGGCAAAGACTATAAAGCAAGTGGGAATTTACGTCTGATATCCCTAGATGCACTTCTTTCAGAAGATATCTAATCTTTCACTCGAGAGAAGTTTTTACAGATCTCAGTCCCTGTAGTTCCTGTTCCATTTAGAACATATTGATAAAATTTCTTTGCATTATCATCTCAATGTGTTTTATCATCTGTAAGGATGAATTCCATCGAGGTTATTCCATTTCCAACATTTTACCTTATTTTGGGAAATGTAGAGTTGCATGAAATATAGATTAATACTGTTTGGCTATCTTGGACTTGATCCCAGGTTCTACTGGTGAAAATGATGTATATTCCAATCTGTTCCTTGGTTGTTTTTGTTTAAAGAATTTGTATAGATTGAAATGCAGCTGAAAGTGTATTAGTGATTTTCTATTGCTTACTTGTCAAGATTTTTATTGTGTGGATGAAAAATAGCATTTCAAAACCTGGCAGCTTATTGACAAAAACAGAAGAGCACTTTGTGTAATTCTCTTTTGAAAAACTACCTCTTTTAGAGACAGAGATTGCCTCAGCTACTTCCATTCATATGTATCTTGATCAATAGATTTATTGATAGCTTTTAGCCAAGATTTAATTCTTTTTTTCTCCTCAGTTCACCATGGCGCTCACTTTTTTGAATTAAGAAACTAGAATTAGGCTCCTATAAGCAAGGCATACAATATGCAAGTGCTCTAGGTGTAAAAGGAGGCATTTGACCTTTTGTTGCTAATCTGTGACAGGTGCAGGCTATTTTCTTCCAAATGGTGTTAATTTTCATGTGCAAATCCACCCCCTGAAACCTGCATTCTATATATCCACCACAGGGGAATTGGTGGTCATCATGAGTACTGTAATGGACAGCTGAGAGGGATAATCACTGATATTTCAGCACATTTATGCTCACGACTCAGTCGGGTTTAGTGCACTTCTGTTTTCACTGCTTATTAGGGAGGCTGAAGTTAGTTATTCATGGCC
>VXBB01009162.1:0-39330 GCA_013399915.1 Illadopsis cleaveri | reverse complement strand
AAAAAAAAGTGTCTGAGAAAGTTCATGTGCCGGGAACAGCACATTGTTACAAATTAGTTTCCTTTACCATTTCTGGCAAACTCATTACAAAGTAATCGCGCCCTGCGCTGAAGTGCACTTCCTCGGGGACCAATAACTGTAAATAAGCAGGGCTGCAAGCTGGCTGATAAGTTGTTGTTCTGAAGATAACGGTCCTTTTTAGCAGAGTGTTTGACCTTTTTCTTTATATTGCCTCAGGCTTGTCTAAGACCCTCAAGGTCTATTTTTCATCTTAAAAATTCTCTGTAGGCAAGCACAATGTGCGGTTTAAGAAGATTTTAGGATTGGTTAACATATCTATATTTTCTTTACTAGCATTTTTATGATAATTGTTAGAATGTTTAGTAACTTTAGCTAGCATTTTCTTAAGCAGGTTTTCTTTCTTTGTGTAAAGTACACTTTTTATTGATGTAGGAAGCAATATACATTAATATTTTATGAGGACTAAGTGTATGTTGCATGATTAATAAATTGTATCATTGGGCTTTTTTCTGACTTTTAAAGAAACTTGAAACATGCTATTGACCTCTTTCACTATTCACATTTTGAGAGCATTGCACTAAACATTACTCTGTAAAGCAATTTAAGCAAATATAATTAAGAATTTCAGCTTGAATGATTAAAGGAAAGTATGTCTCCTCTTTTCTCGGTATGCTAAGAGTATTGAACAGAACTGTGACTGAAAATTGAGCGTGTCTTAAAAACAAACCCCAAGGCTAAGTGAAAGTCAGTTTATAGACATTTGGGAATTTGATTTGTTCACATCTTCCCATCATTTTAAAAAGATCTGTGCTAATATTTCTGTAAAGTAAAATAATAATAGAAAAAACCCCTGCAACTAATTTCAGAGTGTCTAGGAGAGAAAATCCAAAATGTTTTGCAAAGTGCTGGCTACCCTAATAAATTACTTGTTTTACTTTTAAAATATAGTCAGAAAGTCATTTGACATCCAGATGTACACCAAAATTATTAAAAATAAGTTAAACAAGAATTGGCTTAGAATGCCAACCAGTTCAGATTTTATTGCTCATAATGTTGTTGGGTTTTTCCCCCCTTGCAGATCCCATTACTCAGTTCATTAATCACACATGTACCTTAAATAACATTAATATCTTGTGTTTTATGTTAACCCTCAAATATAGCACTAATCACAAGATATGGAGAGATGAGGCTTTGGAGAATGCTGTGTACTCTCATAATATACAACTTCTGTATTTATGGAACGGAGTGGTGAGTGTGATGAACTCAAAGTGAAGTAAAGCAAAGCTGATATTTTAGTAGTGTGAGACTTTTTTCCTCTGATTTGAGAAGAATATACTTAACCAATGAGGTTGTGAACAGACTCTCCTACTGATATCACAAATGACCAGAATAAGAACTGTGCACATGAAGGGTCATACAGTAGTTGTATCATGACTGAAAACTGTTGGTAGGTACATTACACGAAATTGGTGCTATCTGGCTTTCTCTTACATTCGTCACAATTTCAGCACAGAAGCTGTTGGCTGCAGGTACTGCAAAGTACAGTGTATGCATCTTGGAATTGCACATAAATTCCTGGGATGCAGGAGAAACTTGCTGTCTACCCGCTTATTAAATAGTTTTCTCTCTTGCTATATATATAGCAAAAAGGCAAGAAAAAAATTATGGAACCTTTTACAGATATTAAAAAAAACCAAACAGTTTAGTGGTGGTTTGCTCTTAAGAAGAGTTTATTTTCAGTGTCAAAATGTTAAAATGGCTTAATAGCTAAATGGAATGCTGTAATCAATGTTTTAATTCCTGTTCCATAGTTTCTAATGCATGTCACTGTGATACCTGTGGTATTGGAATATAATTCTCATTCATTAGAATAAATGTATTTCCCATGGTTGCAGCACTGTGAAGGCAGGACAAAAAACTGTTCAGTTTGTTTATGAGATTAACATTGGGAAGTTTCTATCCTTTCTTGGATGCTAAGAAATGTTTTTTGGTGGCATTCTACAAAGCATCTCTTAAAGCGAGGAGGTGTTTTGTTCCTACAGTTCTTGGCTTCTTTGTACCAAAACTGCTGTCTTGTTTAATGACATTGCTATGTGGGCTGAAATTAGGCTGACAGATTGTGAGCAAAGGCTGTGATATTACAAACAATAGTCTATTGAACATGAGGAACTTGTTGAATTAGTTACCGAAGGCATTAGTGCTCAGTCCAGCCTCTTGAGCATCTGGAAGACAGAGAAGAAATAGTGGGCTAATGAAATGTCCAAATGACACCAAACTGCAAAGGGCTGCAGGTGACAATGGCAGCTGACATGTGCCTGGTAAGAGGCAAAAACTAATAATAAACTAATAAACTCACAAAAGGAAAAAATAGTGCATTAGGAGGGACAGGAGTATTCAAATCAAGAGAGAAAATCATGTTGGGGTTCCTGAGGAATCAAGCACACAAATGATTAAATTTTAAGGGCTCTGCTGGATTTGAGATGGGTTTTCCAGAGCAGACTGGATGGCAGTGGCTTCAGCACACCAGCTCTTCACCATCTGTGGTTCCCCTGACATCAGTGCAACTCTCCAGTGCTAGTTTAGGGATCCTGAGGACTCTGTAAAGCAGCTCTGAGTGGGTCATCTGTTCCCCATCCAGTTCAGGTTAGCTTGATGTTGAAAAAGAAACTGAAATGTGCAAAAGGTCAAAAACAAGGTCTCATTTTGCTCTGTTTTAATTATTCACTTAATAATCTTTTAGTTTCTTATGCCTTGCAGTACAAGTTTTTAATGGTCTTTGAACTTTAAATATGAATTTAATTGCTTCTGTGTCCTTCTTTGGGAGTAATTCCGTTAAAATTTGCACCTCTGCTCTGTGCTGCAGATAACTTAATCCATACCTGGAATTGCTGGGATTGCTGGGAGGCATGTGTATTAGTTTATTAGTTTACAAGATGGACCTAGCCCACCATCTGTGTTCATCCAGCCTGCTGCCTTAACCCTAGAGAATCTGCCAGGATCATGCACAGCTCAGGCTGAAGTGAATCCACACACCAAACTTCATCCAGAGAGATCTAAATCTGTGACCTGTGATGGAACTGGAATCTAAACTTTTGGGATGTATACCTTGGACTACCTAAATCCTGAAATATCCAAGGAATATTATTATCCCAGCTATGTCATTTACGCATGACATTTAATGAAAAATACAGCAAAACGAAGCCACTTAAAGGTATTACAATGCAATAGCTCGGTTTTACCACTCTTATTTACTTTGGATAATTATCTGTAGGAAATCATGTTTTATGGTAAGATTTGAGTTCAGTTGTCAGTAAGGGATGGGTCTGATCCCTGTGGCAGAATATGCACTTAGATGTGTCAGGGACTTCAGCTAAAGCCAGGAGCTGTGGTAGGTTGCCTTTGCCCACCCAGTGCTCTCTCACCCGCACTCCTCCCCAGGACAGAAGTGAAAATAAGGTGAAAAAGCTCATGGGTCTAGGTGCAGACAGGGAGGGTGCTCACCAATGGCCTGCATGGGCAAAACGCTCTGCTGTCGGGAGACTAATTTATTGCCAGTTAAAATAGGTTTGCATAGTAAAAATTAGAGAGAAATGAAAACAATGCCTTCTCCCTGTCCTTCCCTGCTTCCCAGGATCAACTTCCCCACACAAGGAGCAGTGCCAGGGGCTGAGGGCTGATCTTTCCTCGCTCCCCTGCTCCACGCTGGGCCTTTCCCTTCCCAGGGCTGCAGTCCCGTCAGGAGCACCTGCTCCAGCCCAAGTCCTTTGCGGGACACTGCTCCTCCAGGAGACACCAACCTGCTCCAGCCTGATCCTTTGTGGGACACTGCTCCTCCAGGAGACACCAACCTGCTGCAGTCCGAGTCCTTTGTGGGACACTGCTCCTCCAGGAGACACCAACCTGCTGCAGGCCGAGTCCTTTGTGGGTCACTGCTCCTCCAGGAGACACCAACCTGCTCCAGCCTCTCCCCACAGGACACAGAGGAGTCTCTGTCCTGGCTCCCAGAGCACCCCCTTCCCTCCTCCTCCTCACTCCCCAGTTCTCCTCAGGCTCCCTCACCCCTCTGTCTGTGTAGGATTTTGCCCTTCACTGGACACATTTTCACCAGCTGGGCTGAGGGCTGGGCTGTGCCATGGGTGAGGCCATTCTGGAGCTGTCTGGGAGTGTCAGGAACAGGCTGGAATAGGCAGGGGCAGCAAAGCCTCTCCAAGAGCCAGGCCTGCAGCCCCACTGCCAGCACCTGGGCACTGACACCCACCTTGGCAGGTGACAATATTTATGTTTGGCATTCTGGCTTCGCAATAGAGCTGGTTTTTCAAATATTTCCAATGCCAAGTGTCTCCTTGATGTGAGCCCTCAGGAACAGATTGAGAGCGTGGAGCAGGTCTCTGCAGAGGAAAGCAGTGGAGAGAATTTTCTTCTGAAAAGAAGGGTGTGGGTAGGAAAGTAGAGGATAACATTAAAAATAGAGAAGATTAAATATGTTCCATTAGTAAAGCCAGAAACAATTTAGGATAAGGTAGAAATCCTGGAACTGTATTGATAAACAGAATTAAAAATGTCTTATTTTCTGCTGCTTTTCCAGCCCAGAGCAGCAGATCAGCTGAAATTTGCTGCTTGTGCTGGTGTTGAGCAATGTGTTGCCAGAGAACAGTCCTATTGACTGCAGTGGGACTTGCTGATGAGGGAATTGTTTAGCTCAAATAACCTTATAAATACACATTAGAACCCAACAGTATATTTCCAACCCAAAAATATATATCTAACCCCCCAAATGTATTTGAAACCATAAACCCAGGATTTCAGTGCTACTTTTAAAAAAGAAATATAATTTAGCATGTGAGCTAAAACATGGCCCTGTCTTTCAAGACCTGATGAGATGGGTTTTGGATTGGATCAGGAAAATGTAAAGTCTTATTTTTGTAGTGTGTAAATGAAATGGACAGTCTAAACCCTGTCTCTAAAAATCTTGGCACACTTCAAAGGAAAAATGCCATTTTAGCAATTTAGAAGCATTTAGTGGGTTTTCCCAGTGCTGAACTTCATTTCTATAGCCAATGTGGTTGCCTGCTGAATAATGCCATAGGGGACAATGTAGCTCTGACTATATTTAAAAATACTATTCCATGAAATTCATTAGGAACAAGCTGAAGCAAAATCTCATTTGTGTCTTTGGAAGGAGGTGATAGTGCCTGTAAATGGTGAAGGAAAAGGATTGAGATGGTTTTTGAATCACAGAAGTGGTGAAGGCTGGACCATCTGCAGGGAGAGAGGGATGCTTAGAGCAACAGCCAGGGAGGCCAGGCGGAAATCTGGGGACTCTTAATGTTACAGAGACTTGAACAAGAGCAGCAGTTGGGAAGAAAGAAATCCTAACAGGTGGGGACTAAAGGACGTGCAGAGACATCATTAGAAAAGTGAAAAAAAGGAAAAAGGATGTTAGGACACATAATTGGAGTATTCAGATAAGAGGAGACAAAAGGTCAATTGGATTGAATAATAAAAATCTGTGTTGTCTTCTTTTTGGTGTATTCATATGCATGTAGCTTACTGCTATATATTTTATTTTATGACTACAATTAGGCCTTTAAAAATAATTCTAAACTACCCTTAAAAAATAATTCTGAACTGTTGTAAGGCTTGTTATACTTGTATATTTTAGCCAACAGAGGTAGAAGTTTTAAAACCTTTTCTCAGTGTTGTTCCTGGGGAGTTGATCAGCCATTCATTAAAATACATCCTGTTTCATCTGTTTTTTGTAGGGAATCTTGGCCGAGTGGACCATGTCACAGAGTTTGAGTATGACCTCTTCATTAGGCCAGACACCTGCAACCCACGCTTCCGAGTCTGGTTCAACTTCACTGTGGAAAACGTGAAGGAATCACAGGTAAGTGATAATAAATTAGATGTTATGATAGCTTCAAAAATTGCTTACTCCAGAATATGTTTTCTTTAACCAAAAAGATGACACCCAGGGTTTGCAAGTAAAAATTTCTTTAAAATGTATCTTTGTTCTTTGAATTTTTTTCTAAATAAAAGCAGGTATCAGCAGGAGTGGATATGACTGTTCTTTTTGGCTGTCCAAGACAGGAGGTAATTGCAACGACAGTATAATTTTTGCCAGCTAACAGAACTGGTATTAATAATGGCTGCCATTTATTTGTGCTTTTGCATTCCAACCAAATATGTGTTCTAACATAAGAAAAAGAAGTCCATCATAGCTGTTCAAATATTATCACTCAGACCTTCATTTAATACATGTAGAACAATGGGGTAGCTTTGCAAACAGGCATTTCCCTAGTGACCTGTAGCAGAGGAGTTGCTTGCCAACATGTCCCTTGTGAAAGAGGAGGTTTAAATGTGAAGCAAATTGATAGGCAACTGTTTCACTTACTTTTAAATAATGTTTTTTGCAGTAAAGATGCCCCTTGAGAAAGAAACTTCCTTGCTCTATTTTTTCACTTGTACACTTATGAAAGTTATATACTAGCTTTCACAATGAAAAATAATAAAAAAAAAGATTTCATTTCACTTTTCACATGCGCCTTGAATTTTGTTCTGGTGACCTGCCTAACTTTGTCAGAATCCGTCTGTCATTTTTACTTAATGGAAATAAAACATATTTAGTAAGAGAAAAAAACTGCAGAAGCTTGATATTTGTATCCCTACGAGACTAATATCTTAATATCCAGCACTGTATCATTCCTGCTACAACTGGAAATCATGAAATTGTTTATCTATCGTCCTGGAGCCTGATACTTTATCAGACAGACCCTTTCCCCTGCTGTGCCTTACTCAACTGTGATCAAATTATATAGTCATGAGATGAATGGGAATCTGTCTCAAGGAGGCAAAGAGATTGGGTAGAGAGATACAATATATATCTAGTGCTTACAGGATATTTGTTTTCATGGTTGTCTACATGAAAGAGAATGGTTCCACTATTAAGTTTGACTTGTGAGGTCTGTTTTTATAATGTGTGCTCCTATAATCTTTTTCTCATCTCTCCAATTTCCGTTAAAATGAGACCTGCCTGGATGTAATCTAGTCTGGAACCCTTTTTAGGTCTTTGTACTACTGGCCATGAGCAGCATTAGTCATTGCAGCTCAGCTATATTAAATGAAAGTTAGAAGTTGCTACATCAAACATACTGTGTAATGTAATCTGTTTTCTGCATTTTGATTATTTTATGTTTTACTGGAAAACAGTACCAAGGAAGCCCAAACTATTCAGTGTTGCTTGAGAATGTTGCACTAATAGAAATACAGAGGACCTTTGATAACATTAGGTGTAGAAGTAGATATTTTAATAGCTCTCTATAAATCATCACCTGGATAATTTTGTATTTATTTTTGATGTATCATATAAGTAATGTGTGAAGAAGGCACATCTATACATTTATGTATATTAGGCCTGGTTTCAGACACTTGGATAAGGACTCACAAAGAGTAGCTACTTTTGTTTTTATATTATCTATTTTACATTATTTTTATATTGTCTATCAGTATTTTGAGTTATTAATCTACTGATAAATGAAAAGAAAGACCAATTAGACATTCCAGCCAGTCTTACCATCCATGCATTATTGTTCTATAAGAAAACAGATTCTTTGCATTCTGGTTTTAATTTTCTTAGGCCATGGAGCTTCCATTTCCTGTGTCTCAAAACTGTTTTATAGACTCCTCTCACTTACAGTGTTGCTTGATTTTTAGCCTAAAGCTTTCCTTTATTTAATCCCACAATTCCCAGTTGCAATTCTGCTTAGTAATAACTCCTCTTGGTACAAATAAATCCTCATCATCTCTGACTAACATTTATATTTCTGTAAATTATAACATTCCTCATCATTTGTGTCTCAACCTAGCTATCATGTTTGGTCCTTTCAGCCCTATATCCAATAGACCACTTTACCTTTTAAGTATTTTTCCGCTTTGGGGCCTTTGGACTTTCAGCATAAGTGAATCTTTCAGTCCTTTGGTAATTAGCCCAGTTTCCCAAGGAAGCAAAGCTTATATGTTCACACTGTCTACTTGCTAGCCTAGGTTTTTGTATGGCTGCTGATCCCTCTCCTCTCTTTTCTCCTTCAGTAGCTTCTTAACTCTTGGCCAGTTTCAGCACCACTGGACAGGAATTCCTGTAAGTTTCGGGAAAACAGGCTGCCAGATGGGCAAGAGACCCATTAGTGTTCCCACTGGCAGACAGGCTATAGTATGAGATCATTTCTTATTAAACGTCAGAGAATCCACAGAGGAGATGAATAGGGGAAAGTACTCATTGGAATTTGCATTTTTAAGATACCAGAGAATCCAACCATGAAATCCAAATCCATAGCATTTAGTAATTCTGCTTCTTGCAGAACTTCTTGTTTTTATTATTATTCTTCCTCTTCCAGTTCCTTCAATATTTTCTTTATAGTGCGGAACTAAAATTTAATGGATAATTCTGAGTATGCTAATCCCAATTTACAGAGAAGGGACTCGAGTCCCTTTGCTCTGCTCCTGCCTCACTATAGACAGCTGGAAATTGCAGCAGCCTTTGTTGCTGTATCACTATGGAAACTCAGGCCTAATTTGTTTTTCCCTATCATACAGAAGTCTTTTTCAGAGTGATTGCTTCCTTGCTCCTGTTACGTATGTCTGAGGTTACTGTTGTGCTTCATAGGTAATAGAGCTAAGCTCTGTACCATGCCAGTGACAGCCCTAATATTTCCAGAATTATTTTTAGAATTTTATTATAAACTTGGTTTATTTGATGTTCACTTCCCAATGTTGAAGTAGAACCAAAGACTTTTTTTTTTTTAATTTGGAAGTCGGTAAATTAATTTCTTCCCCCTTATGATTTGGACTTCTACATCAAACATTTTTTGTTGTCAGTTTTATTTTATCCTTTTTTTTAACACGGAAGAAAGGTTTAAAAAAATAGCTAATGCCTTTTATTTATGGGGGGCAACGAACCATCATGTAAGATACCTGCAAGATGGAAGATTTGGTCTTTCAATCTCCTTAAATGGTTTCTGACTTGTAAGTCAGTTGGTCTGAAAAGATCTGAGCTATGATTCTTTTCTGTTGCTTGTTTGGTGAATTCAATTAACACCAATATTGGAAAAGAAAAAAAGAAGAAACTGATATGTTATATGTAAGGGAAACACATGGACTTTTATGATTTACACATAACCATGAAAGGGAGAGTGAAGGAAATTGGATTTGCTGTGGAACACGTAGTCTCATGGGCAAAGCCTCCAATTTCTCTAATTATATACGTGTCACAGGCTGCTCTCTATTCCTGATAATGCTCTTTACTGGGCAGGGTTTGCTTCCTATTCACTTCAGCCACGGCCCTTAAAACACCATCTACGATTTTGCTAAATTTCTTCTCTGTGCAGCCGGAAATTGGATGAACAAATTTCATCTCCCAATTGCATTTCAAGTATTTTAAATACACAGTGCTTCAGGTGCAAGATTACCTCTGAGCTAGAATGGCTTTAATGCTATTACTAGCAACAGTGATTCATTAGAGCTTTTTGGGAAAAAAGGAAATGTGTGTACGTGTGATAAATTATAAAAAATATGCTGGTATACTGATATTGGAGGATTTTACAGGTGAAGAGAATGATTGTTGTTTTTGAGGGCCATAGCCAGAAATTCTTCTCAAGGTCTTGACTCACCATTCCAGATACTGTAACCACACTGGAAAAAGATGATCTTTGTCCTGGAAAACTTAATTTTGAGCAATTTGAGAAAAGATAAGAGTTAAATACAAGAAAGCAATGAAAGGATTAAAATATTTGAGGATTTTTGGTTTAACACACAGAAGCCATATTATACCGCTAAGTAATGCACATCTAGGCCTCATGACAAATTGTGTGTGTGTGTGTACTCTGAACAGCTCTGCTGTCTGATGAATCATGTTGAGAAATGGTATTTTCACTGAGATTAAAAAAAGAATTTCCAACAGAAGGGGTTTCCTAATAGTGCCAAATTTTGTTCTGTAAGTGTTGATAAACACATTTGGAGTTCTTCATCACAAAGGTACTGACAAAATATACCAAGAAGGATAAAGGAGAAGAAGGGATATTTGGCAGCTAGGACTTGATCATTACTTACAGTTAATAAATCAATCCAGATTGAGGTTAAAATCAAAGAACCAAATGTTATTTACTTCAAAGGCATTTTGTCTGTTACTTCAGTTGCTGTTGCACTGAAACTAGAATTTTGACTCATGGGGGTTTTTTTTGGTTTTTTATGTGTGAGTATGGATCAGGAAAAAGGATAGCCTGTTTTTCAGAAATTGAAACAGGATGCCCAGGTAAGACAGAGATTATCATAGCTGGACTGCTTATGAATGCATGGAACTGTCATTGTAGAATTTTCTGGTTTTTTGTCCTACACTGTTTTGTGAAATATAAATGGCTGTAAGATCTCTGTTGCCTTTAATTGATTAGATATTCAGGGAAATTTTGTTATTGACAGTGGGTTTTATAATATGTTCAGGCCTTTTACTGTCCTAAAACAAGTCAATGATCCTTAGCAGACAACTACTTCTTTATGATGTTACAGCTGTGATTGTTTAAAGATATGAGTGATATGTGTATAGGGAGAGATAATGTCTCTCTTTATACCAACTGACACGTGTTGGAGAAGCAGGGGGAAAAAAAGAAAAGCAGCCATAATTTGAGGTACTCAACCTTTTTTTCTGACCTAAGATCTCATTCTGTACAGTTAATTCCTGCCGAAGCTGCATCCAAAGTATGATGGAGTGAATATGACATCAAAAGCAGGCTAAAGTTGGAAATAGGCTACCTTTTTACTTTCTTCTTCTTAAGCAGACATTCTTTGCTCCACTGTCATTTGGGGATTTAAGTTACTGGTATCAAGATGCTTTATAATGTCTTATACTCTTTTCAGCTCCTCATTTGAAAAGACAGATATTTTCTTTACTGTGCTTTAAAGGCTATATTGCATTTACCTAGCTTTGGAAAATGCATATGTAAAAGGGCATGTTTTTATGAAAGTGTACAGATCTGAAATTTTGAAGTGAATACATTTGAAGTGAATAAATAAAGCACTTTTTGCAACAATTCCTAACAAAGCTTAAATGCATAACTTCTTTAGTTTATTTCATTGCATATAGCTTCTTAATAACTTAGGTGTATATCACTCATTTATTAATAATTTTCATTAATAGTTTATTAATCCTCTTCTTTTCAACTCCTGTAATCTCTTAAATAGCTGTTTTTAATAATTTGTGAGGAGAATCACTAGATTATTTGAATTTCCCCTGTTTAGGAAGCCCCAAGTTGTTACCCATTTTTTTGTACTCTTATGTGAATTTTTAGCACTCTAGAAAGAGACGTCCAGTTCTTCCTGTATTTTGGTATTTTAGTCACTGTTTACACAGGTAGGCAAAACCTGATCTTTTTCATGTCCCAGTTTTGTTTTGTCATATAAATTTATTTTGTTTCTTTGCTTCTGATACTTTTCTTGAAAACCATCTATATTTAGGAGGTTAAATGGGTATCAGTAACCCAGCTGACACTACCAGCTCACATTCCCATTTTGACTTCAAGATGTAAGTATGAGTAGCATCACTGCTGTAACTTTTCATTCACTGCTTACTGTAGTGTTAGTATTGATTTAGTTAGAGCAGTATCAAATTTTTATTTGTTTCGTATCTGAGTGAAATTTTTCCTTTTCTCTTAGGTAGAAAATAGTGGATTTCAGTTCTTGTGGCTGAACTTGGTCAAGATTTAAACTTTGACGTGCATCTAAGGCTGCTGGGTTTGTCAGTCATTATCATTCATCATTATCATGTCATATCATACCATGATTTATTTTCCCTTGGAGAAAAGCAAATACTGCATAAAGGTTGAAGTTATAATCATTTTTCTAAGATTAAAGAGGAGTTAAAGTGGTCTTGACACATTTTCATCAGGAAAAATCAAGTGAAAAAAAATAATCTGAATTAGAGGAAGGTTTCAGTGAAAATTCTTTGGTGTTCACTAGCAAATATGAAAACAGTTGAGCAAAGTAAGAGTTATGTGTTTGTATCCTTTGGAATCCCTTTCAGAATTCAGAAGAAGCAGAAGTGTGGACTTTAAGTTGGTTTTTGTTTAATCTAGTGGCATCCTTGTGTATGACAATGTTGCCCTGCATATCCTGCACTGGCCAAGTTCCCTAAAGCTGTGTTTGTGTGCATATGTATATTTTATATATAAACGTGTATAAATCTGTGTCTATCTGCCTAGAAAACGCGAGAGGCTGAGGTGAGTGCATTTGGATAATATCTTTTTAATAACAGCTTTGCTACAGGGTAAGCAGATGATTTCTTTGAGTAGCACATACCCTTCAACTTGAAAAAAAATGGGAAAAGAAGGATGGGAGGCAGAATCATGATGCAAATTTTGTAAGACCTTGTGGTACCATAGCATCTGGTAATATGAGTCTGTTACTTTTTTTTAGGGGAGGGCTTCAATTATCTGAAATTTGTATTAAAAACCAAAATGGATTATTTCAAAGGAGGTTTTGTATTTTTAAGAGTAGTTTTACTGATCCCTGTGTTGGAAAGTGGTACAATTTTGTTGTAAGTCAAAAGTGCATAGGGTTAGATGATCCCTATAGCAGTTGAGGTAATCATTTACTTACTGAGGAAGCCACATGAAACGATAATTAAATAAGAAACAAAGTGATGACATTTAAAATAGATTGCGTGTGCATCTCAACATTTAAAAAAAGAAAAATCAATTGAACATGCCGCAGTTTTGAAGAAAAATAATGTTACCATTTTGGAAACTTGTGCCTATATTGGTCATGTATAAAATTAGATTTATAAATGATGATTCTTCCAAGTTGGAATCCTTTCAAGTACGTATAATTTTATTTTGGATCAATAATTCAGTTGTGCTTGGAATAGATTGAGGGTGCATGTGAAACTTTGGTAAGTGCAATACAGTGTGCATCTCCATGAAATTATCCGAAGCTGTCATGACAGGTGTCACCCTTTGAAAAGTAATGAATGCAGGTAGGTTGGTAAGCACAGAAAATAGTCAGCAGTACCAGAGCAACATCTGTCCTGGTGAAATACTCGCTCTTGGCAAGACAGTGTTAAATTCATAAACTTTTTCTGCTCCAGGTGTCTGTAAGAACATTTCAGATGCCAGTGTTCAGTAATTATTGCACACATACTATACGCTTCAGATTTAACGCTGCCTGTTGCCTACAGGAAACTAATGGCCAGGTGTGTTTAATTTCCTCTAATGGTGGCATCTGTCACTCAAAATGTCAAAAATACATTATAGATGCCATCAACAAAATCAGCGCTGTGATGATCTTGATGTCAGTGATGTGACATGCTTACTTTTCTTTCAATTTAAAACTTTTTTGATTTCTGATTAAATACTCCCTTTTTTCGTTCCAGAGTGAATTGTCTTCCATGCAAACTTGGGTTTATTTTCCTTTTGTTACTGAAGTGTCTTTATATCAGAATGTGGAAGCATACATTGAAGAAGTGAAGATGAAATGTTTTGAACTTTCCTGCTTTTAGATTTTTTTATCTTTTTAATTCAGAACAATTTTTAATTTTTTAAATTCAGAATAATCTGTCTCCCATTGATTTCTGAGGGAGCAAAGTTCCTGCAACATTAAATGCCACAGAAAAATACCATCTGGATCTCAACTAAATATTTTGTTCCTTTCTATACTCCTTATAAGTATGTGCTTAGTTTATGAAACTCTGGAGCTATCACACATTAAGATACGCACTTTCAATTTTTTAAGGGAGCAAATAAAATTGAAATGCCATGATTTGTAGCCACTTTTCTTTTTGTTTGTTTGGTTTTACTGTTAATTGAAACTGGGAAACTGTATAGGTTACCCAAGGTATTACATTGTATGTAGTTAAATTATTACGTTTCTTTCAGCAAAATATATTTTATCTGTTGAAGAAGCTGTGGAATACTCTGTAAAATGACTGTGCATATTTTTTTGCCTTGAGAAATTAAGGAAAATTAACACAAGGTTTATAAACTGACTCTCAACATAGAGCTGCTGTATTTTGCATACAAAATGCAGAATAATCAGCTGAGTGATTCTGATGATTGAGTACAGTTCCCCTAGTTTAGGATCTGACCTTTACACCCTGGATAGGCAACATCTGCTGTTACACCACAGCTCAGGATGGCTCTGGTAATTTTTTTTGTGGTTTGAGAAGCTCCATGGAAGCTTCTAATTTTCGTAGTAGCACTACCATGATGAACTGTGGCTCATTACTGTAAACTGATGGCAGCTGTTAATACTATTACAGGCAGAGACTTTTTATTTAAGGGAAACATTAGCCAGTAACTGGTAGATTTCTGACACAGTATTACATGAGGCTTCCTGTTAGGAAAGTGAGCAAAGAGAAATGGATTTGAACCCATTAGTATCAGAATTACGTGTCAAAAAGCTAGAGCAGAGTTCAATTTATTTCTGCAATAAAGTGTAAGCTAGAGATTGACTTGACAATTATTTTACCTTACATTGCTCTGGTTGTTCTGAGATGACTATTCCAACATCAAATCATCTTGTTTGGACATCTTTTACAGAATAACATGATAGTCTAAATATGCATTATGTTATGTAGGAACTAAAACTTGGCAGGTTTTTTCAAGTAGAAATGAGTTTTTTATTACTCCTTTACCAGAGGATGTATATACAGTGGAACACATTCAGCATAGATTTAAAACAACTGCATGTATTTCTGCTAAATCTAGTGCATGTTGTTGAATGGCGTTTACATTGTAATAGAAAAGATAATCTTTCTGGAGCTTTTAGTAGCTTGCTATAAGGAATACAAATATTCTGCCCCAAAATATTTGTTTTCTCTAAGCCAGTCCCTGAGCAGGGTTCTGTTTACCAGTCTCTTTTTACCCTAATAATTTTCCAAGATAGGAAACAACAGATTGGACAACCACTTCCTTATTATAATTTTCAACTTTGAGGAATTATTACCAAAATTTTTGCCCACTTAATATATGTGTAGTCCTAGTGAACACCAAAGTCCATGAATTCAGATCCTTAACCTTGAACATTGTAACAAGCTTTTATTGGAATGGCAATTTTTCCCATCTTGAACTGATGGTCCTCTACAGGGCACTGATTTAATTTTCTAATTTTGTAGCATAATTTTTGAAGGGTGTTGTGTTCATTGTGCCTCTGAAAATTCTCATGAAGCTTCAAAGAAGATAAAAGGAACTTATAACACAAATGTGCAGATTCTCCTGGCAGGTTTTCCTTTCCCTTTGCATGGTTTTATCCAGGACCATGTCATACTCAGGGGGGATGCAGGGAAGCAGAGTTGCAGCTTTGCACCTTGTTGTGTGTTCGTGTTCTGATCTTCTGTGAACTCTGTGGGCAAAACTAATCCCACAATCAGAGTACTACAGAGTATTGTGGGGTCCATGGCAGGGCATTTCCTGGCCCTGCAAATTCGACAGTGATGCTGAGTACCTCCAGTGTTTGGTTTAGAATCGCCTCAATAGCCAGATTAAACTGAATATCCTTCCTGGCAGGCATGTGGAATGGCAATTCCATGGCTTTGGAATATCCAGGATGAAACTACAATAGCTGTTCCTTGTGGGCTGTCTCTTCCCTATGGCTGCAGAAGGATTTCTTTGAACCAGAGGTTAATATAGCTACCTACCTAGGTCAATTGTTATTTTTACATGGAGTTATATGTATTTATTTTATTGATTTAAAGCCTGTTCATCATAAAAATCAGCCTATAAAAAGAGATGGCATGTATGCAGGCAGATAATTTCTTTTTTTTTTTCTTTTCTTTTTTTTGCCAGGAATTTCTCATGCATAGATACAAATGAATTTTCTAAATGTAAATGTTTGGCTAGATTATTCTTCAGAGACACATATTGATTTCTGTTGTCACCCTTCAGTGAGATTTAGTGTAGGTTACTGGGAAATCCTTTCCAAGCACATACTGAAAAAAATGTAAAATAAGATTTCCTTGACAGTTAGTGAAAAGAGACAGGGTAGACGTTAACAAATTAACTGTGTTTATTCCATCTTCACCAGTTTAAGAGTCTTTCAGCTTGTAAAAAATCAGCTCATTTGATGCTTATAGAATGCAGTCCATATTGCACTGGGTGAGCTCGGAAGCACGTTCTGAAATTCATAGCTTAGCAAAAGGGAAGCTTTGCATTTCCTGATTTTCCTTTGCAGATCTAAATGTGGAGTTGTGGCTCTCTCACCAGAGTGGGAAGTACTGTATAATTTTGCAGTTTAGGCTATTCTATAATGCAAGTAGTATGAGTCTCATGGAAAACTGTGTGATGGCCAAGCTTAATCCTAAAATGTGTTTCATTCAGATTTCTAATAAACCTGAAATTCATAAATTTCTGTGTGTTATAGTGGGTTTGATAATTATGGATTATAATTTTACACTTCAGTGCTTAAAACCAAATATTGTTCTACAAATACTTTTTCTTTTTTATTTATAGGCTACAAAATGCCTTTAGTAAGACCGGAGTGTAACCTATGAAGAATTTGTTTTTATAAAAATGTAATTTTATATCTATCTAAACAAGTTATTTTAAAACTTAGATAATATTTTTATGTCTTACAAGGACTGTTAGATATAAGTGTTGAACAGCTTGTTATGGTTCAGTCATGATAAATATCAAGTTCACCTAAAAATTAATAAAAAATTATTATTTCAACAGCTACAAAATCTCATCAATTTTTGCTTTCTTGGCATTGTGGTATTGTTAACCTCCATTAATTTGCTTTGTAAATGGTTTAAAAACTATTAATGTCATATCAGTTATCAGGTACGGTCAATAATGTTTGGTTTTAAAAATACATTTTAATATATAGGAGATGTGACTACAATGTTGCAGTAAATTACTCTATTTTAATAAGATTTAAATAATAATTTCTATGCACTCCTTTGCTCATTTTGTAGATAATAATAAATTTACGGAGTTGGATGGAAAACTCGGCTTCTGTTGTTTCAAGGGAGCAGTGATGCTTGGGTTTGTATATGATTAGTAGTTCAAGTACAAATATTAAAATTAAAATTATACAATGATGTAGTTGTATTTTCTCAAAACATTTGGGAGCATTTTGAATTCAGAGGTTTTTTTATGACTTCTCTCTGATGTACTTCAAGGAAGAAAAGCAGAAAGAATTTTGGGAAAAAATTAATCTTTGTGGTAAAACTGGCTTTATAAAAAGCCAAACAAGCAGAGGCATTTTAACATAATTTTCTCCTGACTTAAACAATCTTAATTTTATCACTTTGCCAAACTGTGTTCCTTTGCATGAAGTATGTGCAGGAGATACTTCCGAATTTGCATTTTCATTAGATTTAGCATTCAGCACCTAATGCCATAAATTTGTTTTTGAAACTCTTTAATTCCCCTGAGTGTTCCAACATATTGAATGCTATTTGCTTTGTATTATGTTGGCAGCAAATCTGCAGTGAAAATGCTGTCAATATATATTCATAGCTAACATTGTTAACTAAAAGCAATATTGTTTTTCTATTGTAAGCTGTCACAAATGTTTGGCACCCTGTTGTGTAAGCCAAAAAAATGTCAAAGGAAGAAAAGAATATTTTTGAAAAAAAGTGCAGTGATAGTGTCAAGTTTTCTGTATTAAAATACATTCCTTGTTTGTATAGACCTTTACAATTTATGAAATTGTGTTTTGTAGTAATGTAAAGCTAGAATATTGTGAGAAGATGCAGGCTGTTACAGATATTATATTAAATGAGAGGAGCACAGTAAATGATACAGCCATTTTACTTTGTGTGTAATGCAATGCTTATCAGGCTGTAAAATGTATTCTACTAAACCCAAAGATTATTTTATTAATAGATGTGCTATATGTATGTGGAAAATGAATGAAAAATATTTTGCATTTTTTCCTGGTTTTGAAGATGAAGTGTATAATTAACAAGAACAAATGCAAAGTTTTGAACATTCTCCTAGGGAGTATCCTTCTCTTTGTGTAAGAAACACTGATTTTGTTTATTTAAATTGTGTATTCCTTTTCCCAATCATTCATTCTTTTCTAATGAAACGTAGGGGTTTTTTTGTATCTGCATGCTATTATAAGAATGTCTCAGAGTATCTTAGAGAACTTCTGTGGGGAGAAATGAAAAAAGAAAAATTCCATCTGCCATGCAAATAGCCATGTTAGTGCTAATACATAATAAATACCCATAAGCTAAAATAAGACAAGTGGCATCTTTTGTGCTACTCCTGCAAGTGTTTTAACCCAGAGAACTTGCAACCTAAGCCATGTAAATGGAAAATTCTGGATAAGGTACTTAAGGCACACCCAAGTTCCCTGGCCACAGGCTGGGTTACTCTGGAATGAGCAGAGTTCAGCTGGTGGCAATGGAGAGCACTGAGAAAAATCAGTGTTTCAGCCCCACACATGGCTCTCACTGAAGTGCCAGAGCTTCACAAGGATACGGATTTCCAGTCTCTCATCTTGCCAAGGTAACATTTTTCTATATTCACCTAGGTGAAAGTATTAATCCATGTATAGTGAAGTGCTGGCAGCCCCAGACGTTGTCATTCATGACACTTGGTGTCATTCTCTAGAAAACTTTTTTTCTTACTGAATCATAATGGTTGAATTTGGGGAACTTTTTTGGCAAAACTTTAATGGATTTGGACATTGGTCAATGTAGTTTAAAAAACCTGAAATCTTAAATATTCTTATCTAGGACTCAAGAACAATCATTGGTAAATTTGTTTGAACACTCATTTTCCTACAGCAATGTATTGGGGACACATATTAACATCTGTCATCTTTTGTGGTACTGGCACATGTTGTGAATGCATACACCCTGATCATGCTACCTGATGCCAATAAAAAGTCCTTTTTTTTCTTTGCAGCTGATTTCACCTCTCTACTTCAAAATAACCTCTGCTTTCTGCACTGATATTTGCTCTGCTAGGGGAATACAGGTGCCACAAGTGATTTCACAAGGTCCCTGTTATGGACTCGCTATTTTCAAACATTTTCTAAGAAGTGCAAAATAACCCAAGTTTCCATTGACTTTAGTGACATTTCAGTACTATTAGCACCTTGGAAAATTGGCCTTTATATTCCTTGGCACCAATCCCTATAAATTCTCTCACATGCTTTCAAGTAAAATTGCATAAACCTTCAGAGCTACTTCTCCCACTACTGTCCAAATATTTTTTTCCTGCTTTTTAGCTCTCAATATTCTTTCCTAATTTTCCTAAAGAAAAAGAAACCAAACAATAAAAGTGAAATTCATTTGATGTATGGAATTGCCCTCTGGGTCTTAGACTGGCATTATATAACAGGGTCGGGGATGTTCATTAATGTTCTAGGTGAATGTCCAGCACATTCAAGTCTAAGAGAGAATGTGTCTTTCCCCTTTATTCATTCTTCTCTAGATTATTCCAAGAACTTGCCCATGATTGAGTCTAATGTGTATCTGGAGAGACAATATACTTGGACAATTACATTCACAGGGGAATAATATTTTTTAAACACAATAAAGAACTTTAACAGTTTCTGAAATGGCTCACTAGATAGGGATTGCTGTTACAGAACAGGAGACAGTACTGCATCCTGCAGACAATTGACAAAATGGACTAGCAGTTTTCATCCTTAATTTGATTCTTTTTCCTCAGTGGCAGAGAGATGCACAGTCTTTCTTACATTGTTTATCTTATTTTGGCATAACAGATTTAATCATGACTATATCCATTTTCCACAAAGTGTCTTGTGTCTTGAATCATAGAATTTTAAAGTCTTTTACAGGTGTGGGATAACAGTGCAGCTTATCCTACTGGAAAGCTTTGGATTTCTGTGCATTGTGAAAGAATGTACCTTTCCCCAATTTTCAGAAATGTTTATGAAGCTTTAGAAAGTGCTGTGTCTTCTATCTGGCAGTTAGATTTCTATCACTTCTTGCTATTGTTAGGTTTCCTTTTTATTACTTTCTTTATTATATATTGTACAGGGGGACCTGCTTCGCTATTTAACTTTTTGTACTGTTGTTTTGTTAGGCATAAATTCGATGCTGCAGGAGGAATGAAGATGTGCAAACCCAGTTATTAATCATGCTCAAATCTTTTTCATATGTGTGTCGTGAAACACTTCTTTTCCTTCTATTACCCTTATATGAAATTAAATTGTATTTTCTTTTTTATGCTTGAGAGTTTTGACTTGATAAAAAATGAAGGCTGTTGCTTCTTCCCCTTTGCAGAAGTGATGCTACAAAAAGGAGCAGGACACCCCTAACTTTTTGTCTTAGCCCGAATTATGCTCATCCCTGCTGAGGAATTTAGGTGGAGGACTCCTCCAAGATGTGTTACCTGCTTTTTCTTCTAACAGGAGTGACTCAGAATTCTCTTGAGGGCGGCTATTGCAACAACAGTGGAGCACAAAGACAGAGAAATTAATAAAGTAAATAGGAAAGACAGTAAATATAGAGCAGACCATCCTCATTTACTGTTAGAAATAAGAGAGGAACAGTATTAAGAAACACAGATGAGACAAACCAGCACTTATCCATGGTGAAATCTATAAAATGTCTTCGATTGCTCAAGGGATCTTTAGATATAGCATTATTTTCTCTATCTTATGGATGACTTGACCACCTTCACTATGAATTTTTCATGATTTTCCTGACCCAGCAGCTCTTGCCTGTGGAGAGAGTAATACAGTATTGATTTGGGTGTTAGGTTTCTGCCTTTTTTGCCATAACAGGATTTTTGTAGCCTAGAAACCTCAATCCCTGATTACTCATTAGAGACTTGAACAACTTTTCTTAGATCTGGAATGTAAAAGAGGAATCACTTGGTTACTTTTGTCATAGGTAGCTTTTGTAGTGGAATTTCAGCTCATCTTGGTAATGAGTGTAGTTATTAAGCTTTGCTGATTGAATGGGCTCTACTAGGCCTTCAGATTGCAAAAATACTGTTGCCTGCTAACAATTAGTGTGCTTGCAGCAGAATTACACTGGTGAATGTGTTTATTTAGCAGCATACTGCAAACTAGTGGAATAAGTAAGGGTCTGTCCTCCTGCATTCATCCTGGCATTGATGTCTTGGTGACTTATTTCCTGTGCCTCTTGGGCATATTAGAAAATTGAAAAGAGGCCATGATGTTGCTATTTCTCATTTAAACTGTTGTGGATTTTTTTTCCTCTTTTTTTTAATAAAAAATCCATATCTTACATCCTCTGAAAACTTACTCTCAGCATTGCCATGGAAACAAGATTTTTAAAAGAGACTTAACTGAAATTTAGCAGCAGTTTTTATTTCTTTGTGATTCATACTTCATAAAAATGCAAATGTCACACTAATACATGTTTTACCTTAATATTTTATACTACCATTTTGTCTTAATTGGTCTAATGTTTTTCCTAATTAAATTTTGAGCTTCTTTGAATGATTTTAAAACTGTACTGTGGACCTATCAAGCTTTAAATTTTGACTATGTGACACACAATTTAAGACACTGTCATAGAGGAAAATCAATCATTTCAACCTGTAGTCACAGGCACAACAAAAGATTTAAAAGATTTAAAAAACCTTTTGTCCTGACTGGAAATTTCTTGGCCTCTATAATCTTCATTTCTAGCTTCACAGCAAATGTCTTTTAATCATTTATATTCCTTTGTTTTTCATTTTATTCCCTCTAACTGTGTGAAGTTGTTTAGGGGATAAATTACTGCTGTGCTAAATAAAGCTTTTATTCATAGTTCCCTTAAGAGGGGTGTTTTGTTTATGCAAAGCTACAGTGTGTGCATTGGTTTACGTGCATACTTGCATCAACATGTGTAAATAAACGACATTAACTTAACATTTTATTTGTCTGTAAACATGCAGCGGTCGATAACGTTAGTTCAAACATGAAAGGATATCTGGCATTCTCTTCTGAGTGCTTGTTTGGTCAGGCATCACAGAACATGCAACATTTTGCCTTTTGAAAAAAAATGAAAGTTAATGTAATTAGAAAACCTGACACCCAATCCCCTTGTTCAGGTCATCAATGGATGGATGAAACCCCCATGCTGACCTTTGGGGGAAACCACTTGTGAACTGGATGGAACCCCACTCACCACCCCCCTCTGGCCTTTGAACTGGGACATCCACTGAAAGCCAGTGTGTTTTTCACAATTCTCTCATCTATGGAGCCACTGTACCTTGTGACATTAGAAAGAAAAGAAAATGGTGTGCACTGGTCTCACTTAGAAGTTACTATTGCTCACAGCTCATGCAGTATGGATCATAGATGTAAATGAACTGTATTGCCTCCTTCTATTGCACTTTTATGAATGCTTTCAACAGGTAAGCCAAGCAGAAGGAGATTCATGTGAAGTTATACTTTACTATAGGAAAAAAAAAATGTAGTTGCAGAGAAAATACAGAAACATAGGAAGGCTTCTGCCCTGATGATTTTTTTTTAATTAAAAAACTATTTTCAAATAATTTGATACCCTTTCCCCTAAGATTTGCTTTGTACATGCTGAAGATTTGTTGGTGTATGTATTGTCCACACTCTACAAGTTCCTGATTCTGATTAACGACATAATGGATGCACGTTGAATGAGGAAAAGAGTCTGAAACTGTATTTGAAGCTCAATTGTATGCCAATTTTCACAGAGATTAAACAATTCTAACTATTTATGATTCAGTTTTGGGTGAGAAGTAAGTTATCTCATGAGGCAGTGGTTGCATGTATTTGACCACACAGTAAAATCAGTAGAAAATTATTTTAGATATATTTGTAGTGCTTAGAGCAAGTGAAAAATAAGTATTTTTATCACTGAGCTTGTCAATTATTTAAATACATTAACCTATTAAATGAGTGTATCATCATTGCCTATGCTACAAATGCATTTAAAATCCTAGAAACATGTTGGTCAGGTTCCCAGGGCTGCCCACTCAGATTTAGCTGACTGTGTATAAAAGCTTTCTTTTGTAAACATAGCAAGTCCTGCAGTTTGAGCAGTGTGTTTGCCCATTTTTGCATGCTCAACTTCCATGCAGCCTTCTGGAGAGTAATGCTTGACATTCTGGATAGGTGGTACTTAACAGGAGAAAAGACAGAGTTCTTCAAAATATCATAATATTGAGGGGCATGCAGACACACAAATGTACTTACAGAAACAGTAGTGGAGTGTCAAATGAATGCATTTGAAAAGTAATTACATCTGGCTTTTATGCTGAAACAAACAAACACAATTGTTCAACAAAGTCTTTCTCCACACACTTGGTTGCCAGTGTATTAATAATCCCACCTAATTGACACTATCTCTATTCATATTGTGTGTACTGTACTATTTGCAATCTTCAGTTTTCTATTTTTCAAGTAACTGTTGTATCTGCCTCTCTCTGAAGATGAGCAATATCTTTTTCAATTTAATGAGATTCCTATTTTACTTAAACAAGATGCATATTCACTATCTTTCTGTTGTTTTAAAATATAATTGCTATGAATGTGTTCAACAGTTTGACTTGGTTTCTTCAAATTGAGTGAATTAATTAAAAATTGGTGTTTGCCCATAAAAGACTGAATGAGCACACTCAGTGCTTGATGTCAGAAATCAGACTGTAAGTGAACATAATTATGTTTCACCTTCCTATTTAGTCATTTGTGTGGGCATAAGCATTTAGTTGTTTGCTATATTATTTCTTAAACAGTTTCATTTGCACTTTGGTTTTTTAAGAAGAGAGGGAGGGTAAAAGAAAAGTTAATGACTAGATAATGATTTCTTTCTGAAAGGCTGAGCATCACTTCTAGTATTCAATTTGCAGAACATCAGGGTAGAAAATACTTCTCTGAGGGTTTTTTGCTAACTGTATATTATTTAGAAAGAAATTCTCACCACAGAACGTGAGAGATCATTTTGGCTCCCGGTGCCAGGGTGTTATTCCTACAGACATTTATGGTATGGTGTAAGCAACATGATATGCAAAGGTGTTCTCTCTCTGTATTGTACAATATGCTGCTTTAAAGCAACAGACACTGATGGTGGCTGCCATTTTGTTTAAAATAATCCATATTATAGAGTCAAAACAGCATGGCTTTTTTCCTTAAATTTACATACCCAACACAATAGTCTTTTTCTATTTTGACTGCTTACTGAATGGAAAATGAAATGCAGTTCAACCAGCACATTGCTTGTTATAATTTTGCTTTTTTGGGGGGTTGTTTTTCTTGTCCCTAGACAAACCCAGCATTATATTCATGATTTGGATAGACTTATTTAACAGTAAGCAGTTGCTTTGTCTCCATGAAGGACTCCATGACCCAACAGTGCAATCAGATAGGAGAATAATTTGGCATTTCTGTACAGGAATATTGTCTTGCTACTGAAAAAAACCCCTGTGATTATTGTGTGTTTTTTGATATACATCAAATAAAAAAGTCCTAAATGTGGAGAAGGATGCTATATCTGTTCATTCTAAGCTGAAACAAATTAAATAGGATGATGAACAAAAAAATGTGCAACTGAAGATTTCATTTTTAAAAGGTTAAAACTGGAGAAAGGAGGGAATGTAGGACATAATGAGAACTTTGTGGTCAGTGGTTGAATATCCCTCTGCCATCCTGTCTGCTGCATGAAACATACAGAAATAATACAATGCTGGACAGGAAGAGAGTTTCTATTGTAGACAGTTGAATTCCTTGTTATTATAAATTCCTAAATTTGGCCACCTATCCTTTAAAATGAAGTATTCCTTTAGCAACCTGTTTGAGATGTTAGTGCTCTGAAAGTTTGGGGCCCTCTAATTTCTTAACTAAATGCACTAATAACCACTTAATACTCATTTATTTGTTCTTTTGGCAATATTATTCTTAAGACTAACCATCAATTCTGCCTCCCAGCTGTTCATTCCTGTTACAACTTATGGAGAACAGTCTTATCCATTTCCATCTGAAAGTGAGGGATGTTTTTGTGAGAATACCCAAATAGTCACGAGAGTTTGCCAGTTCAAGTTCATGTACCTGCATTTACTGGCTCACATAAAATACCAGGTGCAATTTTGCAGTTTCTTTTACAGCACTGGAATTCTACCTCAAGGTTGAAATAAGAGTGTCAGGACTGCACAAAGAATCCTCTGTGCCAAACATGCTCTTTGATCAATACATTAATCCTCTACTTCCATTAATACCAGCTATAATCTCAAAATCATAAGATATAAATAATAAAGTAATGAGCATAAATTGTGACCTCTTATTTTCCTTGAATAGCCCCCTGAGCAGTAAAGCACTGGAAGAAACAGATCTGTAAGGCTGGTAACCACAGAAGTGTTTTTTCAGGTTTCAGGTTATTACTCAGCAGGAATTTTATCAAATGTGGGAAGTCAGTGGAATATTTTTCTTTCTCATAATACTGTTTCAGTTGACAACACAGATGCATTTTAAGCGTTAACAGCTATTCTTAATCATCTACTAAAATTCCTGAAAGTCTCCCTTTTACACTGTAGTGCAATGCAATTCACTAGAGCCATTTTGTTCCTGCAGAGAGGTGACCTCAGGAACTCATAAAAGGTTGAGTGTGATAATTTTATAACAACTACGAGAATTTTCCATTTACTGGTTAACAGCTTGTCATGGATTAATAAGTAGAATATTGATAGTTAAAGGTAAATATGAGAAGAGATGCATGAATAGTAAATATAAATAGTGCAATGCTTGTTTAGCTGCCATGTTAGACGATGAAAAGTTATTTTTTTAATGACATGAGACTCAAATCACAAAATATACGATACCACAGCCTGAAAACTGGTATATCTGTCCACCTTGCAATCATGAAGGCCGTATCACGTCAAGATCTTTAGTTCAAAAGATAAAGTTTTAAAAGATAGTCACCTTGTGAATATCTGTTCTGCTGCCCAAGGATACAATTCAATGTTCAGTTTGTATATGTGGTGTGCTTGGGAAAGGGTGAATCAAAACTGTGCTAAAGGAAAACACTTGACTGCCCAAAATTGTTGGCTAATTTTCCCCTGTGTTCTAGTAATAAAGAAAATTTAAAATTTTTGGTATAAATGTAGCTGTTATTTACATGAAATTCAAGGCTTTTATAGAAATATAGTAACCAAAGATGGAAACAAAGAACAAAATAGATTCAAAATTAGAGAGAAAACTCCAGTTTGTGCAGCAGCACATCTATAATGATAGAGCTTGATGGTAGCATTTGATAATATTAATAATAACTTGATAATAACAGATAGTAACTTATACTACACTGAAATGTTACATGTTTCTGGTATCATTCATCCTTTTTCCTCCAAGACTGAAATTCAGTTTCTTAATGATAGTGTTCAGTGATAAAGTGATTATTATTTTGCCATAATATGCCAGAATGTCAGAAATTCCACAATTTGCACTGCAAAGGAAAATATTATTTTAGCTGGAGCTTCAGTGGTGAAAAATAGGTGTTCTGCAATAATGAGTTGTACTGAGATTATTTGAAATCTACATTCTTGCTTATTTTAAATAACTCCTTTGATTAATACCTATTGAATGATTTATGTGAAATAAATTTCTTTTGCAACGTTAATGGTGAGAATTGCCTCAAATTCACAGGATCTTCATAATTTTAGCCCACAGAAACTAGTCAGATCTCATTTTGTCATATGAAAAGTGTGAGACATACCCTGTAATGGTTCCAGACTTTCCATGTAGAGGAAAGGAATTTTTCAGGATCGTGATCTAAATCCAGAAGTTTATGTTAGTTGGATATGGCACTATTAATGGCAATTAATAAATATATATTTTTGATTTTTAGTTGTTTTTTTTTCTAAAAAAACCTCCCCAACTGTCAGGAAAGTATCAGAAAATACAGAAAAGCAAACTCTATAAATAGAGTAATTAAGTAAGGGTAAGAGAATTACCTTGGAAAGCATCCTGGGAAGCCTTATGGAATAATGGGACAAAGTCTAAGGAGACAGTGAGGAAACAGGGACCAGTTGGGAGAAGTGATTTCTCTATTTCCTCATGAACATGTGTAACTACCATCAAATTCCTGTCAGAAAAATTAGCAGCAAAAGCAGCAACACCAACAATAACTGAACAGCAAGAAAATGCAACAAAACACTCTACTAGGTGGCTTCCTAATATTAATTATTTCTTCAAATTTTTTATATTGGTGTAAAGCAATGTATATAATGTGGTACATAGAAATTCCAAAGTGAAAAGGGATAAAAATGTGATTTCCATTGGGTAAAATGTAAAAGTTAATATAATTTGTGGGAAGTAGAATAAAGAATCACTGAATATACACAAACAAAAAATAATTACAACCAAGATGAAACTGCTCATTAAAGAACTGCCAGGTTTGGTGATAAGTCTAATTTTATTTGACAATTTCATAAATGATGTGGGGGAGGAATAGACCTTGAATTACATTCTTAGATTGTACTAAATTGGAAAGTGCTGTATATTAATGAGGACAATAATACTTCAAAGGTACTGGAAGGTTTTAGAAATGTGAATATAAGGTAATAACATTATTTCAGTTTGGTTAGAAAATGAGAGTATAAAAAGGAGAAGCTCTGAAAAGAAAATTAAACCATAAAGAAAATGTTGACCATATTTTTAAAAACTGAAAAATAGAGACTTTAGAAACAAACAGTGATACTTTTGCTGAACTAAAGCTGTTGGTGATTTAAAAGAGGGGGTTTTATTACTTTTCAGGATTGCATTCCTTTTGAAAGTCTTCTTGCAATGTAAAAATATTTACTTAGATAACCCTTGTCTTTCATGATGCAAATTACAAATATAAATGTATGTGTGTGACATTACAGAGTGATTTTTTTCTCCAAATTTGAGGGGCTGTTTATATTTGCAGAAATATATTCCCAGACATGATACTATCCTAACATTCTGTAGCGATTTGTAGTTTGATTAATTTTGCAATTAATAGGTCTACTCCAGGTAAATCATACAAAGTTATGAAGTATGTATGCCTTTGTAGGATTGTCTGCAAAGTGCTATCTGCAAAAATAGACTGATAATTTGTCTGCAAATATATTAATGCAGAGTTTTAAGTATTAATGCATTCATGCATGAACTTCTCCAATCTTTCTTTTAGAAAGGTAAAAAAGAGTGGGCAGACTATGGGATGACATTGTAGAATCCTATAACACACTTGTAATAGGAAATAAAGCAATTTTTATTATGATATTAGCTGATTTATGAAGCTTGCATTTCAGTCCTATGTTACATAAGTAATAATTTAAGAAATCATTATAAATTAAAAAAAATTCAAGAAACTTAGCTAAAGGATTAAATAATAGCAAATTGCATACTGCATTTCAATTTACTCAATTAAAATAGAGTATCACATTCTGCTTTTATTAAAGGAACACATACATTATTGGTTTACTTCTTTTATTGTTCTGAACATCTACTTCTCTAAAGACATTCTCTTGCTAAAAATTATGCTCTTATATCTGTTCCTCATTTTCTTGTTATATTTTGCTGCTCCTAAGTTCCTATTTGCCACCTCCCAACAGTGTTACGTATTTTAATCCAGCTCACATATTGCAGTGATGTTCTGAAGTCACATGAATTTTGCTCAGTGATCCTGATCCTGCAAAAAATTAAGGGTGTGTTTGGCTCAAGGATGAGAGATTCCTAGTTGGTTGATGCACCAGGTAACCTCAGTCAAACTCTAAAGACACCAACTTTAACTCCCAGTTTTTACTGTCTACATCCTGGTAGACTCCTTGCTTTATTTTCCTACCTCATGCCCGTGGAGACTTTTCAGTCTGTTCTCCATCTGTCCATCCCTCTGCCTCATGTAAACACAAATGTGGGTCCCTTATTTTATGAAGGGACACTATGGAAAAGTGCCTTGTCAGTCTACAATAATTATATTTAGAAAACCATGTCATAGAATCATGGAATCCTAGAGAATTTTAAGAGTTTCAAGGACCTTAAAGATCATGCAGCCCCAACCCCCCTGCCATGGGCAGGGACACCCCCCACTAGACCAGGGTGCTCTATCCAACCTGGCCTTGGGCACTGCCAGGGATGGGGCATCCCCAGCTCCTCTGGGCAGCCTGTGCCAGGGCCTCACCACCCTCACAATAAAGAATTTCTTCCTGGAATCTAACCTAAATTCCCCCTTTCAATTTGTACCCATTGCTCCTGTCCCATCACTACAGTTCCTGACCCAGAGCTCCTCTCTGGCTTCCCTTCAGTTCCCCTTCAATCACAGCAACCACTGGACCAACGTGTGTCCTTCATGTCCCAGCTCTGTCTGTCTGTGGGTAGAAACATGATGTCAGTCCTGTTTTCTCTTGTTGATTCTGGAGTATTCTAGGTTTCCTTTTATTTGCATTAAAAAGAACATCAGACCAACAATTCAGCAGTTTCCTCAGTAGAACACAACTTTCATCTGCTTCTTGATATCTTCAGAAGGAGTTTTCTCATAATTGGATCAAACCAATGAAACAATATGACAATGGGAAGTGTGGCCGTTAAAGGCAAGGATCAGGCTAGATTATATTTATCCCATAGGGAACTTCAGCAGTACAATTGAAGTGAGGTACAAGCCAGTGAACTGTTAGATTTAGTAGTTAATCACACAAAACTGTCATAAAGAAGAATCCATTAATTGCAAAACACAAAGGGTGAGAAATGGTTGAGTGTATGAGCTGATCAGCTGTGGCTGTGAGACATCAATATAATGTATTTATGAAAATGATCTTGAATATACATTAAGAGAATGTAACATTACTATCACCAAAGGCGTCAGTAGGACCTACATTCTCCAGTTCATGGAGTGTTAAAAGGGATTGAGAAAGGAACCAGTACAGATAAAGCTCCTTACAATTACTGATAAGTGCAAAGCCCATCTTACAAAAAAATGACTGATGCTTTCTTTACCTAATATCCATAAATTGTGAAAAAATTGTCCCAGTTGTTATTTTAGTTGCTAATTATCCTCATTAACAGGATATTACATATTTCTTGTGTGTGTTTGTAGCATTTCAGCTTTAAACCTTGGGTATCATTATGCCTTTTTCTGTTAGAGAAAATAGCTGTTTATAACTGTCTGGCATTTTCCACTAAACTTCAGCCGCATCATCCATTTGGTTTAATAAAAATGAAATTGCTTAAATCTCTTTTTAATTCCTTTTTTCCTTGTTTGATTAGTGAAGGAAGATGGATAACTTACTGCTCATATTGTGCTGTCAAAATTGCAGAAAAATTCCAATCTCTATGCAAGAATTTGGGCTGCATAGCTACACTTCTGACTTGTGAAAATAGAAATGCATGTTTGCTTTCATGCATTTGGGCATGTTTACTGAGTCCTTAAATTCTGGGCAGAGAGCATACAAGACCTTTATAACTTTATAAAAAAATGTTATGGTCTCAAAGTTTTGGATCATATTTATATTACATGACCTAAACTTTAAGGGAAGATGTTAAAATATAATTATATTCTCATTTGCATATTAAGCATGTTTACAGATATCCATATTGTTTTTCCCACCAAATGGCACTAAAGTTAGCATGGCTTAGTGTATTGGGATTTTAGAATTGCAGGGCTATTCATTCCAAAGCAGTTTTGTGTGAATTCTCTTATATTCCAGCTCATGTCAGTAAATCAGTAGATTATTCTTTAATTAGTAATGCCAGAAGGGCTGCTGATGGAGATGTTATTCTCTGAAGGTGCAGATAAACTCGAGATTCTGATCTCTGGTGAACATTAAAGCTTCTAGGACCCTTTTCAAAGATAAAAGTATTGACTAAATATATTGACTAGATTGCGTTTTGGTTTTTGTTTCTCATCTCATGGTTTCCTGCTGTTAGATAAGGTAGATTGTGTTTCATGTGCTGAGCACATACATTAGTAATGGTGCACTACTACAGTTAGAAAGTTACGCTCAAAATACATGTCAGTCAAACAGACTTTTGTATAAAACAGTTTAATTTAGTGAGGCTTAATTGGATTCCTATGTTTGATATTACGGAGTTATATCCTACAGCATTTTATCCAGGACAGTGAGGGATGAAATCCTCTTCCAACCATATTTGGAATACTTTCCTAGTTGTTTGTCTTTCTTGTCTGGGTATTTTTCTACAATACAACCATCCACATTAATTTCACAGGGAAAAGACTTTCCATTTAAAAGTCCCTCTGATTCTGTTCCAACATTTTATGGAAACCTTACATGTATGAAACACAAAATTACAGACACTTTGGTTCTAAAAAAGATGGGGGAAAAAAGAAAATACATTCTAATAATGCAATTCTCCAGAAAAACAAGGTTTACTTTTTATATTAAATAGTTTAACTCCAGATATATATGTGCCTGTAAATATATATGAGCAGGGAACTGCATCTTTACCTATAATCAGAGTGTGGAATAAATAAGGAAAATGCAGAAAATTTACTTTTCACAAAAAGTTTTATGTCTTTCTCAGCAACATCTTTTTTTAAATGCTGGTACACTGTGGTGATTTTCACTGAATGTTCTCAGGTGGTAGCAAAATTGGTGGCAAATTTCCCATGGAAAAGAAGCCCATCCAAATACCAGCTCTTTGCCAGAACCAGAGAAAGTCTGGTCTCCAAGGCTGCTATACTTAGATTAGTGAGAAAGTGCACATTAAAAAATTGTGAATAAAAATACTCAATGTAAAAATTACTGGCAGAGCAAAAGCTATTTCTATTTGTTTGTATATACCAATCACAGAAATATTAACTGTACAAAGGTAGTTAGAATATGGGACCAGTCTATGTATTTCAGTCAGCTGATGTGGTTTCTCTTCAGTATAAACAGGCACACACAGGGAAGGAGAGGAAGTCCTTTATCCCTCCACTTAGTGTGTCCAACACTGAAGCTGAAAACTTTTCCTTTATTTAGCAGAAATAGCAACTCACATGGTCTTTTTAGGCCAGCATCTGTTAGAAGAAACCAAATAATGCTGTCATGGTCATAAAGGCAGTGCTAGGGTATCTAGCTTTCACAGGACACAAAATTCCATAATTCAGGACTTCAGGAGGGTTTCACCCCCACCCCAACCCTAATTTTATCCTATTTCCACGGTCATCTGGTTCCAAAGATAACTTTAGAGAAACACCAAAGAAGAAGGTGAGCAATATTTATATTGCATATCTGTTTCTTTCCTGTGCTGGGCAGGAAGTATGGATACATGGATTAACCACCTCTCTAAGTGTGTAGGTGACTGGGTTTATGCAGCCTTGGATGACAGAAAACTTTAAATTGTTGAAAGTTCCATCCTTCTGCATAGATAAAAATAAAAAGTGGTAGAAACATTTAAAAACCTCAGCATGTCCAGAAAGAAAATGGATCCTTTAGCTGAATATGAGAATTTATTTGATTGCCTCTTTGAGGAGGGTGGCTCCAAGGGGCCATTCCAACATGACAAAGGACAGCTAAGGGTCACAGGTCAGGGAAATTACCTCCCACACTGGACATAGAAAACTGAAGAACATAAGTGGTTACACCTGACTTGGTCTTGTATGACACATGAAATTAATTTTTCATTAATGGGAAATTAGTAGGTTACTTCTAAGGCTTGTTTGTAACTTGAATAGCAACTTCTTTTTTTCCCCCAATGTGGCTATTCTAACTTCATCAGACAGATCAAAGCAGAAGTTACTGAGCAGAAATTCTAAACTGAGGACAAGCAGACCCACCCTTAAACCTGACAGAAAAACATAAAATCAAAATTAGTGACCTTAACATATACTTTTCTCACTTTGCATGAAACATCAAAAAAGACTTCCTAAAATTTCTTTAAGTAGAATTTGGTTGACAATATGATCAGAAAAATGATGTATGTATGTACTTGCTATGGTTACTTTGTTAAAGGAACAAAGAAGGAAAAAGATCTTTCTCCTAATTAACTATTTATAAGATTCCCTGGAAATGACAAACTATTAGCTTTGAATAGGGAGGATGTCCATAAGGCTTGCCAGGCAGAACTAACATGCCTATGGGGTTTCTTTTGAGGTCAGACTCTGGAAAGCTGTGCTCCTGGAGAGATTTGTGCATTTACATCACATACTTTGAATATTCCCACTGAAGTCAATATAGAGGTATCCTGGTGCCAGAGGACCACAGGATAATAAGAGTTTGCAAGTCTGTAGAGATAATTAAATATCTCAACCTGTGATTGACTCCTTATATAAGAATATAATACATGTAAGAGAAGAAATAAGGAGGCTGGAACACAGCATAGTTGTATGGTTCATAGTTGCTTACTCATACTTCTTTTACCTTTCTAAAAATCTTTTGTTCTTTAGCATTTCCTGTTTAAATAATCCTTTTCATTTGCTCTTTTCTGTTTGCAGTGTAATCCATTTCATTTTCACTTTTCTTCCCTCAAGCATTTGTGAGCTCTCTTCTACCTTTTTCCTCTTTGACCTGGTCTAACAACTGTGTCCTAGCCTATTTCTCAGCTAAGTGAGGCTCAAGGGTATTTGAATTCAATTTGGGGCCATCTCTACTCTAACAACAGTGTTGCTCAGGTAATACCATTAGGTCGCTAAGATACTGTACGAGGCAACAGAACATGGCTAATAAATTTTATTTCTTTTCTGGACAAAGTAACTGTGCACTTGTGTAACTGATGTTCAAGGAAAGGACTCTGTTATTTATACATTCCAAGCACTGTGTGATGTTCTGCAAAGTACTCATTTGACTGTTCTTTTTCAAAATTGATCCCCCATAAGAGAAGCAGCTTTTTTTTTTCCTCCATGATTCATTTAAACTTGACACATCTTGTGAATGCTGAAGCACTAGGGAGGGTATTTTTTCCCCATCTCTGTTCTTACCAGACGTCTTCTGCTTGTCTCTGAAGACGAAAGATTCCCCACAGTAAACTGTAAAAGCAGTGTGATTTCTTTTTGTTTAACAAAAGAGAGTTAGTGTTAGAATGCTTTTAAAGTTTTGCTTATGGTTGGGAGGTAGATAGATGAGTTAACTTTGCCCTTTTTATAAAACAATTCTGAAGTGAACAGTTCTGTGAAATCAAATAGATACTGAACTATAAATTCAACAACAAAGTCTGTGCAGTTTTAAAACAGGAATATTTTGCAAGTTTTATGGTTGGAGAAATAGTAGGTGCAGTATAATCTTGGTTTAGCAGGGATTTTGTCCCTGTTACTAATAATATTGTCATTAACAAATGATATCATTAACAAAATGTGTGTATAGATGAGATTATGTTATAGCTGATACAATATTTCTTTGAAAGCTTATCCAGAGAATGGTTTAATGGCTCACAGTCAAAGCTGTGAAAAAACCTATTGGGTGGTACTATGTGGAATTCTATTCCTCATTAGACTTAGATGATGGAGTTAAATTTCTGTATGTTGACAACATTCTAGGACAGATTTTAAGACAAAAAATTAGAATTCAAAATGATCTTTCACTTGGAGAGAGGAAAAAGACTTCTGGACTGTATAAGCAGAAGCATACCCTAGAACACTTGTGGAGTAATTTTTTAGCTTTTCACAGCATGAACAAGGACAAACTGCATCCTGTTTTGCATAATTCACTTTCAGGAAACTGTAGGCTGGATAGAGGCAACTGAAAGAATAAACTGAAGGCAACTGAGGAGCGGAAATGATGATCAGAAATGTTGTAGGTGATTGGCAATGAAAAATGGAAGAACTTAAGCTCATTAGGAAGGAATATTGAGATGGAACATAACAATTTTGGGTATGTGTGGTCTCTTGTGATTTGGGCAGTAAGTAACAAACTTGAATTGTTCTAGCACATTGGAAATGCTGAAGGAGAATTCAGAGTAGGTATTAGATAGAGGCATTTTGGTGTAAAGGCAGAGAATCCCTGAAATGACATTCCTAGGAAAGTTATGGAGTCCATCATTAGATATCTACAACATGGATTAGACAGGAAGCTGCCCAGAGTGCCAAATTATTTTGTTTGGTGGTGAGATGAAGGAAATGACATCTGAGGCCATTTGCCTTAGAACTATGCCTGTTTTGTTGGTAAATCAAACTTTAATTCATGTTACATTTGTACTAGCTGGAAAACAGCAGAATCTAGATTTACATCTTGATTAACTCCTTTACCTTCTCATTACCTGGGGGAAATTAAATAGTTTGCATTAGAATTGGCTTGCATATAGAACAATGTAAAATATTCACAATGAAATATGTACAAACAGGACAGTGCAACCATACTTGCATTCAAATTAGCATCCTTTCACACACTCCTTTTGATAAATGATAATAATAGGGATTAGTTTATAAACCTTAATTCACAGGTGGAAACCCAATTTACCCAAGCAGTTGAATTAAACAACTTACTTTAAGGTAAGTAATAAGTTCCAGGATCAGGATAGTTTGGAAGGAGTACTGCTAAACTCTTTAAATGATACTTAGCAATGAGTAATCTATATTTACTAGAAATATAAACTACTCATATTTATATTAGCTCATATTTAATTAGGTGTGGCCATCATCAGTGTAAGTCTTGTTGAAAGGGGTGAGTGTGCTTTACTGGACCAAGGCCAGGATAGGTTTCATCCTGGTTGGACTCCATCCTATTTGGTCAAAAGCTTCATTTGATACTTTCTAGGTCTGAAAATTATGACGTACGATTAGCTTTGAGACAAGAAAAGCATAATTAGGTCTTGAAAATAATGGTGCTAGCCATGTGAGCCCAAAAGTTGAGAATAAGGAAATTGTGTGCTCAGATTCCTTCTTTACCCTCTTTCCAGGGCTACCTAAAACTTTACTCCAGTTTCACTAATTAGTATAAGAAGACAATAGTACATACAATATTCTGTAAATACTGTAGAAATGCATGTAAAATACTACATGCATCGTAGATACTGCTATTAATATTTGTTAAATTACTTTTTCTTACTTATTATTTATTTTGCACAAGCACCTCCAATTTGGAACTGTTAGAGCTGCTTGTCACTGATTAGATTTGAGATAATAACTGTAATGATGTAAAATGCCTAAATGCTGGTAGGGTTTTTAGTAAAATTAACAACTTCATGGAAGTTGGCTGCATATAACATAAAAGAAACAGAATAGCCTATAAAATCCTTATGACTGTGGGCAGCTAAATGAAGGCTGTTGGCAGAAAGATGAAGTTTGAGCACATACATGTATATCTATTGATTTAAATGGCCCTTACTGCTAAGGCATTACAAATGAGAGTCAGTGTTGCAGCAGAGTAAATCACCAGTATCAGGCAGAGCAAGGAGACTGAGACAAAATTATTAGTGGATAAATCTCTAAGAGCTAATTTAACTCAGTTTTCTTTCAGTGTTAAATAAGGAAAAAGTGCAACCTGTAGTTGTGAGTAAGCATGATATATTACTTTTAAACTGTCACTAAAAATGAATCGAATTTGGGGAACACTTTTCTTGTGTAAATATGTTGCTATCACATAGATTTTTTTTTTACGAGTGTCTTGTGGGGGGCCTCTTCACCAAAAGTATGGGTTTTATGTAAAGTATTCCATAAGAAATGTGTTTTCCAGAGTAACATGTGTGTCTTTATCTTCAATTTCTTATGCCTATTTCCTTTTCTTTCTCTCAGTTTTCAGGATTCATCTTCAATCAGTCCTTCTAGGTTCATACCTGTCTTTTCCTTTCACTCTTTCTCTTTGATTTTAGATAATTTTAATTCTCTCTCTCCTTTGCCTTCCCCCCACTGCTTCAGGTTATATATATATTTTAAGTGACGGTGGCATAAAATCTGACTGCTTTCTGTGTAAGAGAAAAGGGAAAAAAATAAAAATAGAAAAAAATTGGAACAAATCTACCAACCTTGAAATAATTTCCAGAAAAATGCAGCTGTTATGTTTTTAACCGTACAATAATACACACACTTTCATTACGGTAAATTCTCAGGGCTGTACTTGAACTATTTTTGTGAACTGGGTTTTTATCTTTAGACTTTTTTTTTCCTTTAAAAATGGGATTTTGCTCTCAGTTGATGAGATTGGAAGTATTAAACTACAATTGTCCTTGATTCCTTTTGCTGCTTCTTCATAGTCCAAATTGCCCTTCATGCAGAGCTGAGCTTGTAATATGTACTCTAGATGCTGAGTAAATGCTTTCCCTGACTGTCCCTGGCTTACTCACTCAGCCACTCTGAGTCACCTTCAAAACATCAAGATTATGTGTGTATACACTGTAATAAATAACCACCTGCACTGAGGTAATGCAAATTGAATTTGTTGAAATATGGCCTATTATATTAAAATTTATGTTTCTATTATAATTTTTATTGTATGGAACAAACTCGTCCTGTGTAAAATTACTGAGAAGTAAGAACTGTATCCATATATAGGAAGGCTTATCTTTTCTTGGGAACTATTTAATAATAGGTTCTTACCCTATACATATCTACTGCATCCTCTTAAAAATGCAGAGCTGGATTTTTTCATTCTTAAAACAGGTCAAATAACTTAATCATGATGTACTCTTTGTATATATCCTAAACAGACATAATAAGAGATTTGGTTTCTTCTTATACTTTAACCAGTTCTTTCTTAAATATTGTCAACAGATAGAAAATACACCTGAAACATATTAATTTAAGGGATTTCAAGACAACCTTCAGCTACATGGCATCTGTACAAATGGGGACATGATGGGAATGAGGGTGAGATGTGGTGAGAACAGAAGGACTTTTAATACACAGTTCTGAAGCTGGCACAACTTTGATGCTTTTATTGGACTGAAACAAGTTAATGACCTGTATAACAAACAGTTATTTTCCTGAATGAAAAAAATAAACATTAAAGAAGAAAATTTGAAATCAATTGATAACTATGCAGGCACTAAATTAGCCTTATTTCATGCAAATTCAGCTTTATTGAATTCATATCACCATCCATAAAAGCTGCCTCTGCTGTTCAAAGTAATACCCAGTATATCTCAATTAGCAATGTGTTAACCTTTCATCCAAGCTGGCTAGCACAGTGAAACTAGATTAACTATCAAAAAAAAAGACATAGAAATCTGAGAACAAAAAGAGGAGTTAAAAATATTTTTATTTTTGATTGTAACTTAAAAAAAGCCTGTAGAATGGACAAAATAACATTAAACCATGAGTATTCCTAAGTTCGATAGAATAGATGTTTCTTTTAATTCTTTTAATCTTTTGGGACAGGACACTAACTCTGTATTTCAACTCTCTTTTCTTCTGTATTTTGTGAGTTTATCAGTTCAATACTGAGACATTCTTCTTAATTAATTGATCTTGGCTCGATTTAAATATAAGAAACTATGTGGCATTATTTTTGTAATCACATATAAAAGCACAAGAAGAAAGACAATCCTTGAGTTTCGAACAACATGTGCAACAGATGCTTAATGTAGTGTATTTAAACCTGAATTTCTTTTTAAATGTAGCCTAATATCTACACCAAGTATTGTAGAAATTTATGGACTAAAATACACTATAAATCCTCTAGAGGGTGGGTGATGTTTCAGAGTTATTGTCTCCATTGATACCTTCACTTTTGAATCCCAAATTTCATTTCAGGCTTTTTTTGCTGCAGTCTGAATATGACATTAACATTTTTTTTTCTCCTTTACTCACTAATAGAAATTGTGACTATCATGAATGGAGGGACCATATGCTGCTTTGAAAAGGCAGCAGGGACCATGGAGGCAGCTTATAAATGATCTGAGTAAGAAATGAACAGAGGCCAATTAAGCTAGTTAGGAGGCCAAAGGTTTTGGAAAGCGAGGATACTAAATTTGGTTCCCTTCAAAAATGATAGAAGATAGAATTAAAAATTAGTGCAATTTTTTTCTGTCTTTTTGCCTAATAATTCTTTTGTCACTTGCCACAACATAGCATGGTTTCTTTTCTCCTTTTAATGTGGGACACAGATTTTAACACTGGAAGTTTGTTGCGTGTGAGTGAAATTACCAGGATGGGACCAGCAGCCACTCACAATATGGCTTTTGTCACTGAGGAAAGTCTGTGCACTAAATAATGCATGCTCAATTACCACATTAATCAGGCTGGTCAAAACAGGTGATCCAGTGAATATCTTTGTGCCCACTGCCATTTAATGCTATTCACCCATGTATCTATTATAACTATTCATTTAACATCACAGGTGTGCTCAGTGCTTTGCATATAACATGGAGATGAAGGGTCCTTTCTTACAGAATTTAAATTCAAAGTGTTCAGTATTGGGTGGTAGTAAAATGCAGGAAAATCTGAGTGTTTGTTTTTTTTTTAAACCACACTTTAGTTAATTTTTTGATCTTTATTTAGCTTTGGAGAGATATTTTGGGAATATGTTTTAAGCTTTT
>VXBB01009161.1:6898-24742 GCA_013399915.1 Illadopsis cleaveri | reverse complement strand
TCCCAGATTTCCATGAGGTAGGTGAACAAGCTGTCCCACACATGGCTCCACAAAGTCTGCTGACGGGCCACCAGGAAGATTCTGCTTGTGTTCTCAGGCAGGACGTAGAGGNAGCTAGCTTATCTGCTCGAGCATTACCCTCTGTGATGAAACATGGTAACTTCATGTGACTTCTGGTGTGTAATATGTAATAAGGTCAAGTTCTGGCTTGAATGGTGAGGCACAGTTTTTAGTAAGTTAAATTATTGCGTAGTGTCAATTTCCTTTAATCGTGCTTGATTTAATCACTGTGTGATATCAGCAACATAGGCAGAGTCAGTTACAACATTTAAAGGAGCGTGAGGAAAACATTGGAAAGCTATAGCTACAACCCATAGCTCCACTAACTGAGGTTATCCGTTCTCCACTCACTTCCTCTTTCCATGTTGCAATGGCCTTGCCTGTTTTCCCAGAACTGTCAGTAAACACTGTAACACCTTTAAGGATGTTCAGCTATTCAGGGGTTTGAGACACAGTGCAGTTTCCCCTCTTAACTTCAGTTATCTATGGCTTGGTAAATGGTGATTGTCCATAAAAATTTTGCAAGCACTTTGCAAGGCTGTACAGTTAGCAGAACACCATTCAAACTGCTCTCGTGTCACAGGAATAATAATTTTTGAAGGATCTCTAGCATTCAGTTGTAAACACCTGTGACGACATTTGATAATTAATTGTGCAATTAGCTCAGAGACTATGGGTGCCGTCTTTTTTGGTTGATGAAGTAAAAACATCCATGCTAGTATGTGTAAAGGGTTAGGTCAGTGAGTATTTCACTTCCCAATAATACTAGTGGGATGAAAATTAACAATGAGAATAAATACAGTGATACACACTTCTGGACATGTCCAGTGGACTTTTCTGTCTGTAATAGCTTGCTCTACTGTTTTGAGAGAAGCTTTTGCCTCTGGGGCTAATTTTCCGAGGAAGGTTAACTCAGGATCACCTTTTAGGAGGGCAGATAAGGGTGCTGATTGTGAGTTTGTCAATCCTAGGTGAGGCCTGACCTAGTTGATGGTACCCAAAAGTTTTTATGCATCATTTTGGATTTTGGTTGAGGGTTGGATTCCTTGTGGTTGTATAGTCTGATCCATGATTTTGAGTCCAAGGTACTTCCAAGGTGGCTACTGCTATACCATCTCTGGTGCTACATGCAGCCAAAATCTTTTAATGCTTGCAACAGGCCTGGNCACCTATGACCTGAGTCCAGTACATCTGGGGCTGTCCTGTTGATCTGAACCCTTGGTCTCCTCTCTCCCTAGAATCTGTTTAGGGGACAAGAGACTTAAAAGGAATGGGTTGTGCTATTTGGGTTTTAGCAGGGATTNGTAGTGGTAACAATATGCCCCTGGAAGTTGTTCTCTCACTGATAGGAGTGCCTGTGCAATGTACCATTGACAAATTGTTGGGCTGTTTTGCATGCTCAACAATTCTTCCCTTCTTCATGGGGAAGAACTCTCCATTGCTAATGTTGCACTTGTGTTGCATTATTAATGGAAGGTATTGTAAGAGCAAACTTTGGAGTATCATCTGGGTGCAATGGAATAGTGAAAAAACAGTCTCTTAGGTCCACAATTAAAATGTCCAAGGAGGCAGATATCATCACTGCAAAGCACCCATGCTCTCCATTATGGAATTGATTTTTCTCAGGTTATGAAGCAACCTTCACTTGCCAGATTTCTTTTTTATAACAAATACCGTGGATTTCCAAGGATTCATAGATGGTTCTATGTGTCCTTGAACTAGTTGTTCTTGTACCAGGATTTTTAGTGCAGCTATTTTCTCCTTTTCAAGGGACCACTACGGCACTCACTTACTCAATTCAACTTACTCACTTACTCAACTAAGGTTGAGTAGTAAGCCACTGTAGAGCAAATGTGGGATATGTTACGCCCTCTAATACAGTGGCCCCCGTTANCATTTCTGGACCTCCCACATTGGTTGCAGCTTACATTTCCTCCCTTCTGTCCTTGAAACGCTCCCTGTGGAAGGGACTTTTAGCCAACATACCTATAAGATCTAGTCCCAATCTTAGTACATAAATTTATCATATCCTCTAGAGGNCCATCAGGATTTTTAACTGACACAGGATTGCTACTCAAGTAGCTCTATGTGGTCCGTCCAATGCCAGCAATGGCAGATCCCACAGGTGTGGTAGACCACGATGAAGGGCAAGTGTTAGCAGAGATGATAGTGACGTTTGCCACTGTGTCAGTCTTCCCACTGGCCTTCATCTGCGAGGACCTTGTNAGTATTAATTGGCTCCTTGCTTCACAATTTGCTATTTGTTTTTCTGTAACATCCTACAAACTTTCTATGAACTGCATATATAATTCATTGGGGTTTTGTCTTATGCTTGAATATCTTTGGGTTGGCACAGACAGGTTTGTGATTTTAATTAGAGCTCTCATTCCTAAGTCCTTNCTATTTGGGTTTTAGCAGGGATTGTCACAGGTGGAGTAGGGGTTGATACCATGGCTTGTATTTGTCCTGTAAAGTCAGCATCTATGACACCAGGGTGCACAAAGACAACTTGCAGTGTGGTACTGGGTCTTCCTAGAAGCAGTGCATTAAGTCCTTGCCCTATGAGCCCCTGGGCCTTGAGAGGGACTTTATGCTTATGGTTATTGGGATTGGGGTGGAAACATCCATGCCAGCTGATCCTCTTTTCCTTGCTCTGAGTTGGTCACACAGGCTTGTACTGAAGAGTGGGAAATTACTTGTGTTGCCACATGATTCCCTTTCATGCTGGGTTTCCTGTTTCCCTGGTTCTTGAGAAATTGACCATTAGCATGAAATTTGGACTTGCATACCTTGGTCGCATTTCTGGACCTCCCACATTGGTTGCAGCTTACATTTCCTCCCTTCTGTCCTTGAAACGCTCCCTGTGGAAGGGACTTTTAGCCAACATACCTATAAGATCTAGTCCCAATCTTAGTACATAAATTTATCATATCCTCTAGAGGTGGATTCTCTTTAGGTAATGCATCTATAATTTTTCTACAGTCCTTGCTTGCATTATCTCATGCTAGTTTCAGTATTAATTGGCTCCTTGCTTCACAATTTGCTATTTGTTTTTCTGTAACATCCTACAAACTTTCTATGAACTGCATATATAATTCATTGGGGTTTTGTCTTATGCTTGAATATCTTTGGGTTGGCACAGACAGGTTTGTGATTTTAATTAGAGCTCTCATTCCTAAGTCCTTTGCTTGGGCTAGGATTAAGGGGTTCAGGTGTGCTTGGGTTTGTGGGTCTTCCATGAGGGGCAGCCCCATAAGTTGGGAAATCCCTGCCCCAAAGCATTGATCCTTCTGCAAAGCTCTTGAATTTTGCAATCCTGGTCCTCTGCATAAGATCTCCAGGCTGATTCAACCATCACGTAATGCACTGGAGTACAGAGTAATTTTGCAATTTGCTTCATATCATCGGGGGTTAGTTAATTCATTAGCAGTTATATATCAAAGCATATTTGCAACAGCAGGTGTCCCCAGCCTGTGTTTTGTAGACAGCTGGCATAGAGGATTTCTTCCAAATTTCTCTGAGAGGATTTGCTGGTTAAAGGGTATGTGTTTGTTGGGTGTTGTCCCATGTCCTTGTACAACTGGGAATGCTACAATTGCTCCCCATCCCAGTTGCCACTTCTTTGATTATGGTGAAGACCTGGGTACAGAAATTCGTTTGGCTCCTTTTATATCCCCACTTTCAATTGCTTTTTGTTTTACCTCCATCTAGAAGATAATAGGGTTGCAAGTGGGGATGGCATCCGATCTGAATAGCAATGAGGCTGGAGCTGATGCTGGTGTTACTGCGAGTGCTTCCTCTCTGGAGCTGGTAGCAGGGTGGAGACTTGGGTTCCCTCCATGGGGGTCTTGTGTATCCAAGGTAGGTTGTTTAGGCTGTTGAAGCCTTGGCTGCAGGCTTGGTGGGGCAGCAGCAGCTGTGGGGTACACATGGTCTGGCAGCGTGGGCTTGGTATTTCCTGGTTCTGGTACACTTCCAGGTGTGACGTAGCTTTGATATCTGGGCACATCTCCTTGCTGAGCAGCAAAATTCTTCCACCTCCCACAGCTCAGCCACCTTCCTGGGCACTGCCAGCCGCCATGGCAGCACCTGCGCATGGGGCTCCTGTGGCTGCTGCTGAGGCGTTTGCATGCAGGGACCCGCCAGCCACCGATGTGCCACTCACATGCAGAGCCCTATCCACTGTGATTTCGTTTCCCACTGTGGCTGTGTCTGCCACCATGCAGCACCTTGTGCCATGCAGCACCTTGGCCCCCCTGCCCGCCAGGATTGTGCAGTCCATCTCGCTGCCACCCGCATGGGCACTGGCAGCAACCGCAGCGCAGGCAGCGAGCGGCTCCCACTGCTCGCTGGGATTTTGCCACTTGCTGGGGCTATGCCACCCACCAAGGCACTGCCTGTGCACACTGAAGTACTGGTCCAGCGCAGGCTCCCACCGCCCACCGGGATTTGGCTAATCCCCCTGGCTCCACCACCTGCCTGGGTTGTTATAGAGTCCTGCACATGGTACCCATTCAGTGCTGTGTGGCAGAGCATGGCTGCTTCACTGGCACCCAGTCCTCACCATGCATCCCAGTTTTTATCTGCTTTATAAAATTCAATATTAGCTTCTAGGGCCTTAGGATTTTAACTGGACTTTTGTCACCTTTTGAGACTGCATCAATATTTCAAGGCGGCATCTCGGTATTTATATCTAACGCGGTCTTTTTGGTAGGTTCTAGCCCACGGTTTTTAGTCCATATTATCAAATCTAATAAACTTTATTCTTTATCTCCCATTCCCATAGAAAATTAGTTCATACCTTCATTCCTGGGTGTTCCTCCACTGAGACAAATCTACCCATGTCTTCTGTGGGGTTTTTCTTCTATTTAGAAGGTATATACAAAGGAGAATCTGAATTTTTGGCAGCTTTCCACCACAAAACAGCTTTGTACACTGTATATTTTGGGTGGCTCTGCCTGCACACCTCTGATTATTTCCAGTTTTTTTTCTGGATTGGTGGCTCTTCTCACATGCTCTGTCTGTCTACCCCTGTTCTGCTTATGGGGTGTCTGTTTTCACATTGGGAATCATCAGGTATTACATTAGGGGTCATTGGTTGGAGACAGAAACGACACAAACTCACCAAGGGCCATCAACAAACAGCACTGAATTTATTACGGCCACATCTTTTACAGGGGGTTTAAATTTCCCAGGTTTAGATAGACGACTGGTTGAGATGTCTCTCCACCCAGATCTCTGGCCAGAGGTGTTTCTGCATCTAGGCTTGAACAGGGTTGGCTGAGGCCTCTCTCTGAGTTCAAATCTGTCCTATCATTGTTCACCCACAGACTTGTTCTACTTCTTTCCTAGAACGAACCAGGCTAGCCAAATTGAGTTTGTGTTATGGCCAAATTTATCTTGTCCAGCTATAGACTGGCTGTACTGTGGCACTCAGGTAGAGTTTTACTTCATTCATTGTAAATACAACTTTTAAAGATGACGAATGCTACATTTTGTACTGGATTTAATCCCTTTATATCAGTACACTAGAGATCCTTAGGTTTGACTCACAGATTTTGAATGGTTGTTTTGGTCCCTCTGTCCATCCTCACAGGAATTAAAAGAAAAAAAACAGAGACAGAGCCCTGGTGTTAAAATAAATAAGCAAGTATACAAAACGGCAGGAAATAAGGAATGATGATTTTTTTAAAAGGACAGTAAGTGAATATAGTAAGTTCCTGTTTGCTATTTACAAATACCTAGTGAACTTTTTAATTTGTTTTGATTCTCATATGCAATGGAACCAGCTATGTGCATAAGTCATCATGTTTGAGGCTTCTTTAATATTTACCCAACAGGCAGCTGATTTTTTACTGTTAAACAATGGAACTAGTAAGACTTACCTATGGGATAAAGAGCTTCACAAAATATACTTCAGCTTTTTCAAAATCTACCATGAGTGCTGAATTACATACACTGAAACTCTGAGCTGAGAACATGTATCTTCAGTGTACTGACACTTTCCAGATAGATACTCCAAACAATATATTTTGTCTACTAAATAGATGGTATTTAATTGGTATTAAATTTGTATTAATTGGTATTAAAATACTTTATATTTTTAAAAAAGTTTTTTATATGTCTTTATATGTTTTTTTAAAGTGATTTTCCTGTAAAATCTGGGCCATTACCTCTTTTGTAGAATAACTGGTGCATGCATTAGGCTAGAAGCACAGCCACTTAGACAGCAGCAGATGTCCTGGCTACACAGCTGTCAGCTGACAATGCTTGGGCTCAGCTAAGTTTCTGCTCAGCCTTTGCCTTAGTTGGACTGTAGTACATTCAGGATTTTAAGTCAATAACGTGCTGGTTGGAAAAACCAACAACAAAAATTAGAGTGAAGGTTTCACTAAATTTAAACCTTAAACACTCCTATTTTAACACCACACTGGTACAAGTGACCTGAAGTACCAAGGAATAGTCTAAACTCTAGGCAAATGATGTGCATAAAAATGTTTCTTATTTGCTTGATTTCAATAACTGAGTAGTTAAAACTACAAGAGTGGGTGTTGTGCTTTTAATTCACAAATTTGGATTAGGGTGGGGGAGGAGTAGGGTGGGTAGGGGGAACCTGAGACCTTAATGCTTTGGAGTTTGTTCCAGCTGAGTTTTGAAAAGATGTTGGGAGTTCCCAAATAAAAAGGTTGGTTTTTATTGTTCACTAATACCTCTTTTGCTAGGAAGGGAGATGGGGTTGGTTTCCCAGACTTGTCTGTCATCCTCATAGAATGTGGGGAGCGGAGGCTTGTGGAACACAAAATGAAATTTCATCGTGTAACCAGGGATTCATTGTTAACACTGTCAAACATATGGCACAGCTGTGAAAATTTTGTGCCAGGTCTGGTGAGTTAGTGGGAAAGCTTACAAAGCCAAGCAAGCCATTTGGATTGATGGTGTTGTTAGTAGGAAGAAGCAAATGATAAAACAATTTTATTTAAATGCTTAGAAAAACAGTCCTGTGATTTATTTTCTAAGCCACCAGATGTACTGTACTATACTGTACTACATAATTGAGACAGCATTCTCTGATGTAATAAAGACATAAAATGTGTGTGGGTGTGCGGGGTGAGAAAGGAGTAGTGGAATTGAGGGCAAGTTGAATAAACTGTTGGAGATTTGTATTTGGCTTTTTTTCTCTCATTGCAGAGTGTAAAATGCTAATATGCCCCATAACCAAAAGGCTCTTAAAAATAACGGTGGGCTCAGAAGGGTTGATTTTTGCTCCAGATCAAATCCCTGGCAAGCCATTTCCTGTATATATGAAGACGGTTCAGATTTTGTCATTGTTGTCAGCCCTAGGAAGGTTAATGACCAAGGGATTGGGTGTGGAGAGGGGAGAGGTTCGAGCTACTTTGCCAGACTTCAGATCATAAGCAGGAAGCAGCCAGGAGGAAACGTGCTGTTTCTGGAGCCCTGTTCAGGGCTCCTAGAGCAACAAGAAACATGCAGAGGTTTGGGTAGCAAAAATAACCACGCTGGATACAAAATTTGTATTTTGCTCTGATGGTTTCCTCAGGCCACAAGGTTTTTATGTAGCTTCCCAAACAGAATTTGAGAATTGTTTTAAGACATATCAAAATTTAAAAACACTTTCAATTATATTTGTAATTGAAAATATCAAAGCATATCAGAATTTTTCTTTTTGGGTTTTTTTTTCCCCACTATGATTTTTGTGTGTGTGTGTTTGTTTTTAAGATGAGACAAATGGTAATATTGAAATTTCAGTTTTCCAGTCAGGCCTAACAGTAGTGAAAACCATTATAAAATATGTAGAATAAATTGGTATTGGCATTTTCTGGTATTTGTAAATTCAAAATTCTTTTAATGAGTTTAATTTAGCCCATTGTCACGTGATTCTCTTTTTAACTCCGCAGGATAACGTACATACCGTGAAAGAGGGAGACTTATGGTACTGACTGATGAACTAGTATCTTTGTTCTATTAATATCACAAAAGAGTTCTGTAAAAGGAAGTGCAAACAGGGTTTACTCAAAGAGATCTTTTGAGAAGATGGATTGTTTTATTTATCCTTATGGAAGCGTAGAATGGTTTGGGTCAGAAGGGACCTTATGGATCATCTTATTCCAGCCCCCCTGCCATGGACAGGGACACTTTCCACTAGACCAGGTTGCTCAGTGCCCCATCCAGCCCTGAACAGTTCCAGCGATGGGGCATCCACAGCTTCTCTGGGCAACCTGTTCCAGTGTCCAGGAGATGAAAGATAAGGAGAGAAAGACAGAAAAAAAATATACAAAACAACAAACGTAACTATCACTTCTTCTTCCAACAATGTTCATCTGATACAAATTCAAAGAGGAGATAGTATCAGGACGTGTCCTTGCTTCAGGCTTTGGCTCAAATACCCTTTGGCCTTCCTGGGCCCTTCCCCCAGGTGGGACTGTGGTCATTTGGCCACTCAAGGCCCGGCTGGGGCTCCAGGGGTGGGTGTGGAGTGCGGCCTCCGGCGCGCCAGGGATTGCGGCCACGGCGAGGCTGGGACACAGGCCCGGGGCGGGGCTGTGCGGGCAGGGCCTCGCCTCAACAGGGCATGGCCCAACCTGCCCCTGCCCCTCACGCAACACCAAGTGTTTCCAGGCACCAATCCTTACAGTCTCACTTTCACATACTGACAATTTTGCAATAAAATCCGTTCTGCCAACTTACTTTTTTTATCTTTTAATCTTTGTATTTAAATAAATAAACATCTGAGCATATTTTCCATTATTTCATTTCTGCTTACTAAAACTAGTCCTCAGGTAGTTCCTTTTTTTTCGTTGCTATTGTTGTTGACTAAATGCTTTTCATTCATTTTTCAAGTTCTACTAGCTGCAGAGGCTACAAATTACTCAGCCTACTGTTGTTAGCAGTCTTTTATTTTCCAAAGTACATTTGGGGTATTGGTTTTCTGTACAAACCCCACAATTCTTGGCAGTAATTTCTTGTCCAATAATAAGAATGAGATCTTTGCCTGTATCCGACTGGGACTGTAGTTGTGATTGGCAGACTATTCTACAATCTCATTAGAGTCTTCATTTTTAGTAATTATTTCACAAAATATTTTTTTCTCACAGGTAATTTTTAAGTACAAAAAACCCATACCTGTCAGTTTTATTTTCCCTCTTCTTGAAAAATTCTTTCCTCATATTACCTGCATTCAGAAGTTTTTTGGGTTTTGTTTTACAATTGGGTTTGTATCTTATGCATGCCACTGCAGGCTGTTCAGTGTGTTGATGAGTCTAATTCCACAAAATATTGTAGAAATATACAAAATATTGAATCATAATTCTACAAAAATAGTGCTTATTTCTTATGGACTTCAATAATTTTCTAAGCCAACTTTGTGTCTTTGTCACCCTCTGTAATCCCTACTTTATTTTTTGCCCTCCGCCTGATGATATTTTCTGTGATTTCTCCGACTCTTCAGTGGAATTTTAAAATCTATTTTTGTGTCTTATTTTACCTAACTTTCTATCTTCTGTGATTCAGAGTTATGAAAACAAGCATTTCTTCTCTTTATTTTTAATGCTCTTCAGTTTCCTCCTTGGCCTGACCAAAGAAAGATTTTATTTTATATTTTTGGCCTACATACATGAAGAGGCATGTTTCCATTTCTTCCTTTTGACAGCTTAAGGTGGTCTATAGCAGCAGGTGGGGTTTTTTTGTTTTAGTGTGGGTTTGGTTTGTTTTTGTTATTTGTTTTTTGGTTTGGTTTGGTTTTTTGTTTTGTTTTGTTTTTTTGTTTTGTCATTATGCAATTCAGTTCTTCTAATAAGCAAAAGTATTGGATTATAAATCACCTGAATGTCTATTTGTGTGAAACTTCTTACCAGACATGACAGATCTATAATTTATAGGAAAATATGCTTTTAAAAGTATGGCTTAGGTTGACAATTGACAGTCTTCGATCAGTTCTTGTCATTTGTACTAGATCATTGTTAATCCCTTCCAACTGAACTATTCTGTTCTGTTCTAATTTTTTTTTAATGTTTTGTTACCAGTTTGAAAGTCAGACTTTTTATATTGCATATGAAATATATATATTTGTGAAATATGTTTCTTGTATCTCTGTTCTGCATAAGTCTCTGTCTTGTATTTCTTCTGATTGTGACTACATACGTCAATTGTCTCTTTCTTTGGCTAGTGCGTGGCTATTGCACAGACAATCACAGGCAGAAAGTTTGTTTAATAAAAAACTCATGGCTTTTTAATAAAAAGCTGGTGGCATAGGCTAGAACTCTTGTTAATTCGTCCAGACAGGATGATCGGTTACTGTCCAAGTCATGATCTCAAGACTCCTTGTTGTCTTCAGTAGGATCAGGTGAAACTCTGAACCACTTTTTACACTTGGATAGTGCTGTGTGACCACTCTCACGTGCATGATCCTTGATTACTGCTTGCCTTGGATTACAGAGAAACTAGCTTCTAAACATATTAAGCTGTTGTACATGACCATGTCTGCAATTGTAGAGTTCCTACTGACTTTATAAATGTTATATTTCTGCAGTTTTCATTCAGTTCTGCAACAGGATCTTTTAGGGGATGTCTGAAGGAAGGTTGGGATTCCTCCACCTAGGATGCTAAACACCATATTGAAACATACAAATATAAAAGTGCATTGCTACGTGCATTTTTACTAATTTTCAGGAAGTGTCTTCAAGACAATTTTCACATGGAACACTTCTGGATGAAGTAGTCAGGCATTTTGTTCTGAAAATGGCTAGAATTTGTTAAGTCCCCTTTCTTATGGTCAACTCACTGTCCCAAATCAATCAATTTTCTCACCAATGCAGATGGCAGCCTGGGAGATACTAGATTATGTAGGGATTTCGTGACTGAAGTTTACTGGACTCACACACAGGCACATCCCTGATATGGCTAGACCATATTTATGCCTGTAAGACAAACATGAGGTATTTTCCTTCTTAATTTAATGGAATATTCCTTAGTTTGTTTTTGTTCTTGAAAAATTGCTTGGCTTGTTTCTCACTAGAATGTCTAACATGAATATGAGAGACTTGGGGCACACATTGAAATGAGAAATCTGCTAGCTTTCCTATGAAATGAAGGGATCTAATTGGCAGTTTCCTGACATGATGTTTTCATTCTTTTCCACTTCTTTGTCTTACCTTCTTTTTCTGAATTATGAGCCCGTTCTTCTGAAGTACTGATATTATTACCTGCTTTTGCAGGCTTTATGCTTCTTTTTACAGTGTAGCACTGCTCAGAAGGTGGATTGGTACCTGGGAAACTGGAGATTTTGAACAAACATTTTTCTTGTTTTAGCACTTATATTCCGTAAGCCTTCACCTGCATGTCTTAATACTTTGTTGTTTAATGGCCCTTGTCTCATTGAGGCTGGATGTCAGCCATGCCAGTGACCCACTGTGGTTCTCTCTTATCTCCTCATTTCCTGTGTCTTTTTTTGGGAAAAATAGAAGTAACAGCTACAAAATGCTTTCAAGCATATGGCCCATCTTCTCATGAGTAAAGGCTGTAGACTGCACAGCTGCAATTCCTTAGTGGAAGCAGATGAACCGTGACCTACTGCCGACAGCCACTTTGGGTTACATCATCTCACTAAGTCACCACCCACTGCTGTAGACAGCCAGCCTGAGGGACACAGCAAGCAGGCTGCCTTTCACTGACACTTCATGAATTAACAGCTAGAGGCTGCTCAGGAGGAGGACAATTGGCATCTCTTCCTCCTCAGAGACCCAGTGTTTGAGATCCCTGTGGCAGAAGTTCAGGGAAAACAGGATGGATTACTCCTGCTTCTCCTTGCTGTTTTGGAATATGTTGTCCTTTTGGCAATGGTGATTTTTTTTTTGTTTTGTTTGTTTTGTTTTTTTCCTTCTCTGCTACTAAGCGAGTATATTACCTAAAGAGATACATTCTTCATGCAGAATATTTGAGGGAAAGTGTTGAAGATGAATTCCTGTTCTTCTCACATGACATCCTCTTGATTCTCACTGAAAGATGACTGCATGTCTGTTTTTTGTCATCCATGTTTTACACTTCAGCTCTTAAGAGGAGTGATATGCACTGTGGTAAACAGATGCTTCATCACAGTCTTGCTGATTAGAGATCTGCTCCAATGATGTTTGTGTGAGACTGCCCTCAGAATGTGGTTTTCCTTTCTGATTAGAAAATTGAATGATGGGTCAAACAAGAAGCAACTAAATGGTGGCTTGCTATTCAATGTCAGACCAGCAAACCCTACTTGTTAATTCTCTGCAAATAAAGTAGTACTCAATATAGTGAGACACTGTAGAAAAGTCAAGCCAGTTCTGAGTGGCATTGATTCTCAATCAGTTAATCTGATGTCATGGCCTCTTAATGCAGAAGCAAAAGGATTCTCCAGGGCAAAAGATTTTTCAACCTGTAGCAGGGTCTCTCAAAATTTTTCAGCATCACTGCACTGTGAGTGAAGGGTAAAAATGTGGCGTTGGACAGGAGGGATAATTACATAAAATTGGTAGCCTGATCCTAGTTACTTGGTTTTACATAAATTACTTTATACAGATGATTTTTCACATCAGTAAAACTGTATTTAATATTTTAATGCATCTTTTCAATTTGCTATTCCACAGCAGTATTATTGTTGTGAAAAGGAAAGGGAGACTTTGAAAATACAAATTGTAAAGCATCAAATCTGACATGTTCTTATTAGAAAGAAGAGAGTAACTGTGTCTATGTCGTGCCTTTAAAAAATGATGCAAGTATTTAGTAGTCTGTGCTCTTTTCATTTGAAATATAGTAAACAAAGATTTATCCACCTAGTTTACTTCTGAAAATCGCTACCAAACAGGACATTTTCAAGTTTTTAGCTGTTAGTAACTACTTCCAGGAATAATTTTCCTAATTGTTTTGGTAGAATTATATTTGCAAATTAAAAGGAAAGGGAAATCTTTGGATCAGTAAAGTTTTTTTTTTCAAAATTCTAACCTGCTTTAAGGGAAGCAAAATGTGAAATTTGATAGCTTGAAATAAAATAAGTGGCTTTAGTTCATACTGGCTTCAGTTTATTTGGGGGCACATTCAAAGCAGTTTTCTATATGTCTATTAGACATGAACTAGCTAAAGAAGCCTATTTCTAAAGGAAAATTAAAATAGTCCTGAAGCTGAAATTAATGCAGTGTCTATCTCAATTTTGTCTAGGAAGTTAATGTTGCAAAGAGCTGCATGGTCCTCATTCAATGAACCCTGGCTGGGCATGTTTATTTGGGTAAGGAGAAAATCCTGGAAGATAAGGATTCTAGATTTAGTTTGCCTAATTCCCTTAAGGATTTAGAATGTGCACAAGACTCTGCAAAATTTAAGGAGGAATTGCTTGAAAATTTAATGTAAGACTGCTAGTATTTACTGCTCTTATTTGTTCTGGGATGAGTGTAATAGCAGTTGCTCTGTCTTAATGGTGTTTTAGCACTTTCCTCTCCTGGGAGAAATGAAATTGATGGGAAAAACAAGAAACCAAATATTTGAGCAACTTCAAAACCATTTGTGGTTTTGGTTTTAGAAATATGAAGCTTTTTGTAGGTGGAGTCTCACGGGTTTTTTTCTGAAGCAATTTACAAGCCAAAAAGTGCGTCAAACCAATGACCATTGCTTGCTCCCTTCTTAGCATCATATAATTGTGTTTAGATTATATAAGTGCTAGTGTAATATTTAGATAAATTATTTGATTAAAACCGAAGTGAACCATTTTCTTGAGAACTAAACTTTGAATAGTTGAACAAACTTTAAAAGTTTTCCTGTTTCACATGAGTAAATATGGCAGCTCTGAAACTGGGTCACTGTCAGGCAAGAGAAAAGTAGGGAAATCCGTTTAATGGAACAGTGCAACTGGGAACTGAGTTCTTATTGCGAAACACCTGTTTCTTGCATTATTTCAATAATAAGAATATATTCAAGTGATCACATTTCCCATTTTGTAAAATTAAAGTTGTAGTGAGGGAGCCCTCTTTAGACCTGCTAAATCCTGGAAGAGCACTCACGGATGTCTGAGACTGTGTAATAGCTGAGAAAATATGAACTGTAGAGAGTACTTACAATTGCCTGAGATGAGTCAAGTGATGGTTTCCCTGGTTCCTGATGTCCTATAAATTCCTGCTATAGTTTGGATAAAAATACATCCTAGAAATATATTTTAGTGATTACAAGGAAGTACTATTAATATTCCTGTGCTGGATAAGATGTCTGAAGTGTGCCAGATTTTTTTTTTAATATAATTATCCTTAAATAATCCTTTTCCAATCCTTGCCAAAATGTTTTCTAAGTTTAGTTCTTCAAATAAATAATAAAGGAAAGTAGTATATAATAAACTTGTGACTATTTATATCTGATTAAAACTATATACCTGAAAATATGTCTGAAGCAAGGTTGTTTCAAGACCTCGTGTCTAGTGAGAGAGAGAGTGTTTTGCCCTTTTTTTCTCAAATAAGTGAGACTTTCGTGCTGAGGTGCATTTATCAGAAGGGTATGTGCCCCAGAGCAGATAGACTCAAGAGGAATCTCCAGGAACCATTTTGTCCCATCACCAATGTTGTACAGCACCCTCATTTACAAATTTATGGTTTTTTGGTTTGGGGGGATTTTTTAGCTCCACCAGTATTCACATTGAAAAGCTGTTTCAGAATAGAATAACCCCACCTGATATTAAAATAGCAGTGTGAAACATAGCTTCATGTGTCAAGACAAAACCTATATTTTAAATTCCTTGATTTTCTGTTGGAATGAAATTAGTGTCTATCTTTAACACAACATATATTCAAATGAGACAGAAACATAGATCAATAGGTTATATATTTTGTTGGACAAAATATGACAGATTTGAGAAGTAAAAAATATCCCCATACCTAATGTGTGTAATGGAAGGCAACAATACATAGAAATGACACAGAAAGTGACACGTGGAATCTAGGGTACATGTTAGTTTCAATATCATGTCTGGATTTTCTACTTGGCCGGATTTATGTACTGTACAGATGACTTACTGTGACCACTGTTCTACCTAAACTTGTATTGTAGAAGTTTTAGTGTGAAGGCCAAGCTTCTCATGAGTTGACATTCTAATCATAAAAGCAGTTATCTTTATTTTATAATAGTTGTAAATGAAAGATAATACTCAATAAACATCTCCTTCATCTGTGATTCAGAGAATTATTTAAACACCTGGGCTGTCTGATGTAGTACTGTTCTATCTCTAGTCCCACTTGGCCTTGTCTGACTCACCAGTGATGCAAATATGAAAGTAATTATTGTGATCACTAGCCCTGGTTTTATATAAATGGCAGTGAGACAATTACTTCATTTTCTACAGGCTGCTTAGGAATATTTTAGAAACTGTCATTGCTTATCCAGTTTTTGGGCAACAAATGATTTGTTCAATCTGTTTAGTTGTTTGCTTGCAGGTCATCCAAAAGCAGATCTTTTCACAAAATGTCATCCAGCTTTTTTGTTGTTCCAAATGTCACCACAGTCTCATGCTCAGTGATTTTGTCCCTCAACTTACTAATTTATTAAGGTGTTGAGGAACAAGACTTAATTCAAGATTTTACCAATGTGTATTTAGAGTTTGTTAAAGATTTCTAACAGCTGGTACAAAATTAGTTGAAGTTACTAGGAAAAAGTTAACCAAGGCTCATACATGGCCAATCTAAGAATCTTCTTAATTAACTTTAAACAACAATAAAACAACAGTGTGAATGCTACTAGAGTTAGAATAAACAGGATTGTAAGGATATAAATTCAAATTGGAAAAAAATTATTTTAGGGAATATATTTTAATATATATAAAATATGTGAGATATATTGTATTTTTTCTTTTCCAAAGCTATTAATTGTAACAATATCCTCTAATAAGACTATGTTTACTTACTCTTACTGCCTTCCTGTTCCTCTATTTCCTTATTATCTCAATACAGGAAATCTATCTCATAAGTAAAATACAGTGTTTCTGAGTACATAGATTCCTTGTGTTTGAAAGAATTCTAGAACTGTACTGGTAATTTCATAAATACTTTTTAGTCACTTCATTTAAATTGTATTTTCTGACTTTGGTTCGTTTGGATTCTGAGACCAGAAGAAGAGTAAGCCTCTCAACTGCAGTGAGAATGGTTTATCTAAGTTCTCATCCATCATTTCAACTACCATTGTGTGAGAGATCATTTTTCCTGCTTTCCTTGCCGCTGCTACCAGAGTGCCAAGGAGATGGATGATGGTGACATCAGACTAAGGAAGTAGTGAGAGCTCTTTGGCAGCTATTATGTGTAGTGTCTCATTTTGCTGCGCTAAGATTTGGAGTATATTACCTCATGCAAAATTTTTCATTGTCATTCATAAAATCAGCTGCCTTTTTCTAGAGTGTAAATGGAGAAGCATGAAACTTTTTATGTCAGAAATTATTTACATGAAATTAATGTCCTTCATCAAGATGTGCCTGTGAGTGCAATTGTGACAGGGGATTCTCCTGTGTAAACACAGAAAATGCCCATAAATATTTTCTCCTTAGACTTGAAGACTATGAGAAAGGTGTAAAAAACTATCTTGTGGGAGCCAGAAAACACAGCTCTGTTTCTGTTCTTGCGATGTGAGACTAAAAAAAACCCAGTAATTTCAGCTCAGTGTTTGCTTTGCTACTGAAGGTTTCAGGGCAGGTGATATATCAACAGACTCTAAATTTAAACAATTTTGATTTTTTTGTTAGCAAAAAATATATTCTTATATTGCTTCTTAAAACCACAACTGTCTTCCAGAATCATGATGCTTTTGTGTNAATTCCACTTAGTGATGGAGTCTTCCACACCTTCATTAAGAAGATCATGATTTCAGTAAATCATTGCATTCTTCAAAGATGATAGCTGTATACAAAAATTTGTTTTTGAAAAAGGTCAGTCTAGCTTCTGTTTCCTTGTTTAGCTAACGTAACTGTAAAATTTACAGATTAAACCCACCAAATTTATCTGCTCAATGTTCAGATTTTTTTACACTTTAATCTTCTTTTATTATATTAAATTGACAATTTTTTATTGTATTACTCTTTTTCTGTTTTTGTGCTACTATTTTGAGGTCTTTTATCTCTAAGGTACAAATCAAACCCTGAATAGACATGAGTTTTCCTTTTTATCTAGATGCCATACCAATTCCAGTAACTTCTTGTTGGGAGTCAAATCCAAATTCCTCAATCAGGCCTTCAGAGCAGCATCGTGGCAGGCACTTGGGAGCATACCGAGGGTTTGCTTGGTTGTCTCCTCTGTCTCCCTCTGTGCAGACTCTCTTGGCTGCTGGGTTCTGCCTTTGTGTCTCAAATACAGGTAGGTATCTTCTAGCAGCTCTTACCCCCTGATGTTATACTTTGCTGTAGTTCTTTCACTTGTATATGCGATTATACAATTGCTTTTTTAGTTCAGCTGAACCCAACTAACACTAAGTTAAGTGTTTTAAAAAGAAAGATATGACAAAGAGTGCTGAAAATTGTTTTTTGAGAATTTCAGGTGTAATGACTCTAATAAACTTCAGCAAGTATAGGATGTTACTTCATGCTTGCTAATCAAGTAATAAGATGCGTTTTGAGGTGGGATTCTTCTTCTAAAATATGTATTTTCTTTTATCCAAAAGTTATTTGTGAGTAATGTAGAAAACACTGATGGCTTAATGTAGGAATTATGTCTAAATATTAGCCTGATAATGAATGTGGCCTCTGGCCTTCAAGTCTATGAAACTCTGAAAATGCTGAAAAATCAC
>VXBB01009156.1:2319-51490 GCA_013399915.1 Illadopsis cleaveri | reverse complement strand
AACAATGAAATGCATGAACATTTGAAAGGTGAATAAGATTATGGTTAAGTTTAGGACTTTTTCTAAAAATATATACAAGAAGCACAAAAGAAAAAAACAATACACAGAGCTTTTGTGTAACTACTAAGAAAGTGTTTTGGTTCTAATGCATATATTATTTTTGGCTTTAAAAAAAGATAAAAAATTATGGGTCAGAAGCACATGCACCTAGAAAAAATAAAACCCAGGGAAAAGACTTGAAATTTTGATATCTGCATTAGTCTCTTATGTAAAATGGAAGTATTTTTAGCTACCTGAAAGTTTAAGTTGCCTTTTTATTTTGGTTTGTGCCCTGCAAGTGTGCTTGTTTCTGTACTGCTAAGTTATGAATCTTATAAAAATCAGAAGCAGGGTTTTGCATTTATACTACACAGAGCTAAATACAGCAACAACAACCAACCAGCAAAGTGAAAACTTTGGAAGCTGCCTATAGGATAAATTGCATTAAATAATTTAAATAATGTACCATTCAGCCTAGGCCAGTTACTGATCATTCTATACTGCAATGTACATTCAGTATTTATAAAGCTTGACTGCAGCTAAATCTCTACAAAAATATGTGGAATTCTAAATCTGAGTTCCTCAGCACCAGCACTAGGTTTTAAGTAGGTACTTCACCAAGAATCACCTTGCCTTCTTTCAAACGTCAACAATCAGCCAACATCTAAAATGTCTCCTGGAGCACCAACCTGTTTCAGTTCAAATGCATTACTTCTCCATCCCTGGGCAAGAAATTTTGTCTGTATAAATGTGTAAGTTTTCAGAAGACTATCAGTAAATTCAATTAGTTTTTATTTGCCCTGTCTGAGACACCTCAGGAAAAAAACCTTGATTTTGACAAGGTGCTGAGCATCTATACAATAAAACTGAAACCCTGTAATACTGGGAATTCGAAACTTCAAATTATTTTAGTTAAATAATTTTTAAAATCTGTGGGGGTTTTTTTTCAGTAAACATATATATCATCATTTCAGGGACAAACAAACTTTCAGAAAAAGCTCCTCAGTGTTCTTTGAATGTAGATATCTATTTTTACTCTGTATTTGGCTGCAGTTCCACAAGATATCTTTTTTATACATTTTCAGATAATTTTTCAGCCATGACCTCTTTTTTGTTCTGGTTTACTGTGGAACTACATAACCAAATGTTGGTTTAATAATTAATAAATCAGATTTGATAGTCAAAATTAACATGGTGGTTCCTCCAAAACTCTGCATCCAAATGAGATGCTTCTATCATCTGGTAACTCTTGGGATTTTTTCAGAGGTCTCTCTTAAATAAGATCCTTTGGGAATGTAGGAGCTATGGCTGTAATGTTAATATGAGCTGAATCTGTAACAGGATTTGTCAATCTCATTAAGTTCTGTGAGAAGTATACATAATTGTTTTAATTATCCATGGTCTCATGTTCCAAATACATTAAAGCAACTACTCAGTATTTCCCCACTCATTTTTCCCCACTGTATCAGCAATCCCAATACTGTGGGATAAAACCTTAAGTCATAAACCATAATTTTATGGGGTTCTAGAGCATCTTGCCTTGTTTAGTATTGCATATTCGATATAGTATTACTTATGCTGAGTGAATAAAGAATACAAGGATGTGCATCAGCCATATGTTGGAGATGGATGGATCCGGTGCCTCCAAAGAACAGATCCAAACCAAACAGGAAGTCCCTGATTCATTGGAAGTGTTCAAGAGCATTCCAGACTTCTCATTGATACAATACAGTATCAATCAATTCAAACTGCCACTATTTTTAAAGGTAATATTTTCAAAAGACAGGAGCACCAAAACCTTAGGTTTTAGAAACCATAAATTTTCTTCACGAGTGCTGACCATAGAAGAAAATAAAATGAGTCTGACCCCTGAAGTAATCACAAAAACTAATGAATTTTCAACAAATAAGATGTGTATTACTCAGTAGTTTCAGGTATTTCTTGATTTTTTTCTTTCACATTGTGCATATAAATAGGTAAATCACACACTGTGATTTCTACTCTGACCAAACAACTACTCCTTTTATTTCTTTCTGGGGAAAAAAGGTTCAGAAAACAAAAATTCTTCAATCCATTAATTCAGATCAACAACTGTGTTGTATCTGGGTGACCTTTTTATATAAAGTAAACTAAAAATTATATGAATTTATTTCTCACGAAGTTATGTTCTTTTTTTCAGCCCAAATTTGCACTAGTAAAAATAGTATTTGATACTTGTTCCCTGTTAAATTCAAGGCAAATTTAATTCCATTGAAACATCCAGTTAATTAAACTATCATTTTTCTTGTTAATCATAATTTGTGACTGCTACAAATGATAGCTATTAAAAGATATAGAAAGGAAGAAGCAAATTATGCTAAAGGATGCATTTCATAATGTATACTGGGCAACCTTTCTGACAATCTTGCATGAAAACATTTCTCTCTCTGATCTTTTTTTTTCCCACCATTGCATCACTTTTATTATTAATTCCCCTCCCCCTTAATATTTCTCTAACCATTTGACCCTTTGCTTGGCATTTCAGTTAGATAGACTCATTTATTCAAGGGTGATTTCTTTTTTTTGGACGTGTACTGTGGTACATTCAGATCACAGATTTCAGGGTGTGTTGGTGTCCTGGATGGCATCCTTGACGTGAATTTATTGGCTGTTTTTGTTACTCATCCACATCGGGGCTGTCCTCCCTCATACATGCCGTTCTCCTCCTGTTTACATTGGGGAAATTTCCAAGGCAGAGGAGGTAGGTAGGGCTCCCTCCTCCCCCAGCATATCACAATGCAGATTGCAACACACCAGTAACCTCCACTGCCAGAATTTCTTACAGGAGAGACTGGGCCAAATCCTGCTCTCATCAGGTACCACCACGGAGCTGATTTACAGCATACACAGAGACCAGGAACTTATGACAGAGAGTTCTTGTTGTGATATGTACATGGGCTCTAAATCTGTTCTCACCATTCAAGAACACAGAGAAAGGTGATGTGGTGAAAACAGAATTAACTGCATTATCGTATTTCATTGTGAAAGCAAAATTTGGCATGTTTGGAAGAAAAAAAAGCTGACGCATTACGGCAATATCAGGTCATAGCACACAGGCCAAGGCTACCTCTAAATTTTCCATCACAAACTTCTTACCTCTAATTTCAAGTCAGAGAAAACTTTTCAAAAATGATTAGCACTGAACTCCTGAGCCCAATAATTTACTTTGCATAGAAGTTGTTTTCGACAAAATTAATTAGGAAGAAACAATTAGTTAACAGACTAACCAGCCTAGAAGATATGAAAGTTATTGCCTCTTTTTAAGGAGAGAGAAAAAAAAAAAGAAAAAAACCCACATCTTAGTATAGGTTAAGCAATAGGTATATATGTTTCATTAAAACACTTTAAAGATATATTTAGTTGAAACTGCATATATACAGCCAAATTATGCTACTATTTAACAAGCTATCTTACTATTCACATCCATATTAACTCACAGCATGATACACTGCAGTGGTGAAATATGAGTACCCTGCCAAATAAGTTTGTTCCTTAATCACGTTTAGAGACTGTTTACAGATTTGAGGTCTTTTGGTATTACTATATAACAGATATGCAGGATTAGAAATCATCTTAAAAGTAAAATTCTGCAAACTTTCCAACGTATTACATCCATGCATATTGCCTAGTCTTTAGTAGCAATGCTGAACATTATCCTCTCAGTTAATTTACAGTAAAATTTGGGAAAAGAAAATATTGAAAAGCACAGAGTAGGAGACAGAGGCTATGTATTTGAAACTGACTGGGAGTTTATCTTGGAGAGCCAATATTAGCACCTTCCATGTCCCTGGCTGTGTATCTGTACTGTGACAGAGCCTAAGAGTATCAGCCATTGATGAAGATGTCAGCTTGTCAGGTGAATTACTAATAAAAGACAAAAGGCCTGCCAGTTCTGCTAAGTAACAACTGTAAATGTAAGCTGACATTACAGTGTTACACTTTAAAGACATGTTGGCTGAACTGATAATATGCGTATTTTTATACATATTTAAAATCAGACCTGTCATACCTTTATCTTAACTATCAACTCAAATAGTCTCCGAAGCCTTTTTTGTGGATTTCAGGTCTCTCAGCTTCAGCAAAATCTACTTAATCTTAACTAGATTGCCTGGGTTTTTTTGCCCTGTAAGAATGCAAGTCTGTTTTGCTTACTGCTAATGAATGATCAAGTTGAGAAAACAGCTAGAGGGGCAAAATAAGGAAATTAGGACTACTGATGCTAGGGCCAATAATGTTTTAACAATTTCATCATGTTTCTATATATATTTTAAAATTCTGTAAATCTAAAATCATTGTCTTATTCCTCTTTTTTGCAATATATGCTTAACATATTTAAACATATTTATCGTTTTCTGTTAAGTCTTCGTGGAAAAACTCATTGCCTCATTTGCCTGCCCACTCATGCAAAAGTTGACAATTCTGTGGTGGGGATAGCTTTGTGACATCTGGAAAAAAAGAAAGAAATGCTATTTTTCTCCTACAAAACATTAACTCTCCCCTTTTCCCCTCCAAAAAAAAAATAATAAAACCATGACTAAAACAAGTTGAGGTTTTTTCTCATGGATGAACTTTAAGTTATGCATGTCTTTCTTTAAAATATGTTCTTGATATTTTTAAGTTGTTATACCAGCAAATGGTGGTGAGTTTGGTTAGGATAGCAAGAGATAATTAATGCTGGATGGAGGAGTGCTTGGATAGGAAGGATGATTCTACTAATGAGGAACATCTGAGAAGCACATAATACAAATAGGATGTTGTATATTTTTCATAGTTCTGATTACACACAAAAAATATTTCAATCATTCTTAAAAATATTAGGTCTTTATATAAAAGTACATTAAATGTGCTGGGTTTTTTTCCCCCTAGGGAGAAGGAATATTTTCCTGCTATTCATTAAACCTTGTTCCCCCACTGCTTGCATTAAACAGCCTCCTACTGTCATACACAAAATGACTGCGTAAATGTAGAGGAGGTATCAAAACAAAGGGTATAAGCAGGTAGCATTCCTTTAAAGTGACATATAAATGATAAAGTATGGAATATTTAATTTACACTTTCAAAGGGATGCTACACAAGAAATCCAGAGTGCTATCTAAATATCAGTAAGTATGTTGATAAGCCATTAAAAACATAATTGCTCCATTAATTCTACCTGAAGTTATCCAATTACATTTTTTTGCTACCCTCATGTCCTAAAAATTTTACGCTTCCAGTGCAAAATATAATTTTTTCTTTCCTTTTCAAAATACGGCTCTAGCTCACTCTAACCTAGGGTATTATAAATATGTGAACTTGGCAGTAAATTGACTTTTTGGACAAGTTAAATTATCCCCTACTGCAGCATAATTAAGCTATGTCATTCAATAAAAATAAACATAGCAGGAACTCAACCCAGTTACTGTAATTTGCCCATTCTCATGTCACCAACACGTCTCAGTCTTAACACAAACATATTTTTAGTTATGACTTCTTTAAAGGAGATCAAATCTGAGTTTTTCAAAAGTGTCAGGCAGTTTCATGTTAGGCTACAATTCAAGGGTTGATTCAGGTTCCTTTCGACCTTTGCAGATTATATATCTATATTGTGCAGTAATTTAACTCCCTCCTCAGCCCTTGAGCCCCTCTTCACACTGTGTGCAACACCAGTTTCCTCTAAGCAACTTTCTACTGCAAGCATAAGGAAGAAAATCTGGAACTTGGTAACGTAGGCCACTCAAGATTGCTCAAGATATCTGAGACCTGGTAAGGCTATGCCATGTTTCAGCCCTGTTTCTGCGGCAGTCTTTCCAAAGTTTTCATGTAGTATTGTCCCTTCATACACCTCATGAGTTGCTCTTGGCACACAACAGGACCAAAATTTCTTCAAAATGAAAGCTATTCTTTCCATTGCAGGCACTTAGAACCAAAAAAAATTCCTAGAGCATCTTTGGGGAATTCCTTGATAGAAATACAGGCTGAGCACAAGGCAGTAAAACTGCAGCCAGTGTTATGAGACAGACCAGCCTTTGCAGTGGGTGTCACTTTCTGCTGTCACAAGCACCAGGGGACACCTGCTTCAGCACTACATCAACTCAGTTTCAAAATGCTATAAACATGTAGGAATATACAGAGGTATGAAGAGCATTTCTTCAATGAGTGGAGATGGCTTATTCTAAATTTGACTGCCATAGTGTTACATATATTAAATGATTTATGAAAAAATAATTTCCCGTTAGCTTTGTATGTTTCCCATGCATTTTTCATTTTGCCTAATTACCAAAATGTATACAAATTTACATGAAACTTTTATAACTCTTTGGTGAAATCTTAATTCTGGGACACTTTCAGGGCCTGGACTCTCTGAACAGAGAGATTATTTTGATAATAAATGTAATTTCCACTTGACTATAATGCTTTTTGCACTAATAGTGCTTGCATTTGGAGGCCAAGTCTAGCCCCAGTTGAGAGCACCAACAAAAGTACCAAGTGTTTCAATAGATTTTGCACCAGTCTGCAAATTCAAATGACAATTCTTTTTCCAACTGAATATATTTCGAAATAGTTTGAAGTAATCCCTGCAATTCTGAGATTTAACTAAGTTTACAGATCCACAATTTTTATTATTCTGGGAATTTAGATTTGTCTTCTGAAGTCTTTGGCAGATGGCTTTGTACATCTTCAGGTTAGTCAACTCATGTTTAAGGCCCTTCCAGTCACAGTTTTCTCCTGTGTATTTTCCTGATATTTTCCTGATAAAGCAGAGCAGAGCTGCAGCAACAAATACTTAGCTAAAATAAACCCCAAAAGCAAACAAAAAGAAAACCCCTGAATTAGGATGGTAAAATATGTGGAAGCAATGAGGAAAATGATAGAGAAAGAAGAAGGAATATAAAAGCCTTAACAACAAAACTGTTAAATCTCAGGAGATGTCCTGGTAGTCCTTTTGGGTATTCCTGTGTCTGTGCTAACAGCCCAGGCAGAGCCAGGGTCCATCTGAAGGCCAGCTGGCACAGCCAGGCCACACACACACTGTGAAACCTTTTAGACCCCAAAGGAGAGTTGCAGAAGTGGAGCTACCTTGCTCAAGGAGGACTCAGCCCTTGCCCAGGCCTGGCAAATGTTAACAGCTCACTGGGTTACAAACAGGTAGGTTACACAGGTGGTTGGCATAACTAAACATAACCAGAAAAACAGGAATTGCCAAGCAGAGAGACATGAATGCTTCTCTTTGTGAGCATGGCACCAAGACAGCACAGGACACAGAGGAAAATACAGAATTAAAGAAGTGGATAGCTCAGCCATGAATACTAATAAACCACAGCCTATCAGTGTCACAGAAACTGCATAGATGACACTGAAAAACAATAAAGCCTTTTGATTTTGAAAAAGAGTCATTTGAAAGTCTGGGAGACCCACAGCTCTGACTGTACAATATAAAGGGAATCACTGCACTGACCAGAGTGCAAAAGTTGAGATAGCTTTGTTGATTTAAAGACAGTATGCCAAAAGAACACATAATATACTGTTGTATCTCTGGCTTAAACTTGAACTCAGCATAAATTATTTCAGGAATGTTTTGCATAGTCTCTTTTTATATCTCCAGTGCAAAATCTATTTTGATTTCATGGCCCTGGAATAAGCCTGTTATTTTTCACATTTTATCATTTTTGGAACCAGTATACTACAACACAGTTTTCTTATCTTTCAACCCATGCCCCCTGCCCTTTAAGTCAGAAATAAAACACACTGCATCACTTGTAAAAGCAGAGAAACAGGCTAGAGTGGAAATCTCCATTCACTGAGGGCAGGTTTTGCATCTCCAAAGGAAAAACAAAACAGAAGTTTAGACTGTGGTTAAGCTACCACATATACTGTAGTATTCCATAGCTCAGCCTCCTTCTTTAATGCAGCAAATGTTCAAAAACCAAAGCTGAGAATTTTTGTAAAAGACCACGGATTTACCAAAAAGATCATATACACAGCTGACATAGTACAGCAAGAACTCAAGATGACATTTACATACACCTCAATTCCAGTTCACTGGTATAACAAAAAATGCAAAAAGGATTCACACATATGAAAGAAGGAAAAGCATTTTTAATGCAGCAATTTGAATGTTGCATACATGAAGAACAGGAACAAGTCAAAAAAAGGCTCAAACTTGGTGGCAGGCAGGAATATCCATTTAATGTGCCCTTTGGTTCTTCATATTTTTGTTCTGTTCACAGAAACAACCCCTAAAGCCCTTCAAACATGAGTTTTTACTGCATGCTATTAAGTAGTCAAAGATAATAAAGGAATTTTTTTTTTTTTTATGACCTTCTCCATTTCTAAGGCAAGAGACCAGAAAATGCAATGCTTTTACAAGGAGACTAAATAGATTTGAATTTCTAAACACCTTGATAACAGGCCAGCTTTAGAACAAGGTTAAGATGAGAGGAAAATAAGTGGACGCAAGGAAAACAATGAAGGGTATCACTGGTGGAGTTCCTCAATCTTTCAAGTTTTCTTTCAAAGTATCCATCTCAAAGACCAGGAAAGTGACCACAAAATACACTGCCGATGCAAAATTAGGAGGCACTGGGAGCGTACAGGAGGCAGAGGCTACAGAGAAACAACAGGAATAAAGAGATTGATCCCAGGTTGATTGCTACTCTGCGAGTAGCCATTGTGCTCTGTTTATGGAGATACCTGCAGTGCTGTTGAACCTCTGCCCACAAGGAGTCCCACGGTCAGCAGTGACAAGGAAATGAGGAAATTGCATTATTTATTCCATGTGCTCCCTCAGCAACTCAAAGCACTCTGCCTATGCTGCTCAACCCAGTAGGGTACTTTGACTGTATACCAGTATTGAACAGCTTGTAAATTCAACCTTGAACGCTGCTCTTCTCCACATCTGCTTTTCCTTATCTCTGTGTTGATATATTTCTGTCTTATTTACCCTTGGCCTAAACTCATACATTTCCTTTAAGGGGCATACCCTAAACAGCACATCATTCTTCCAACATGTAAGCAGCAAGTCACCTCCTCTGCAATGCAATTAATTAAAAACATTAAGAAGAAAAAAAAAAAAAAAAATCTAGCACCCCTAGCCATATTTATCTGTAGTTTTGCTGTTCAAACATCAACATGCATAAACAACATAAGGACCAGCTAAAGAAAATCAGATGCCCTACAGAACTTGGCACATCTTCCCAAAATGTTTCAGTTGAACTATATCATAATTAGTTTTAATTCTCTTTTTGAATATAAAATTAGTTAAAAAAAATAGCTCAGCGTAGAGTAGTACTTTCTAGTTTGTAGAATCAAGTCATCTTCATGTCATGCCCAGATTTGCAGTCAGTTTGTAAAACTGGATTATTTAGTAAAATTTAAAGAATCCTTTTTTGCCCTTCCTACTATATAATGTCATTACAAAACCCTAAGGAAATTCAGGCTTTTTCAGTGCTTTAAATTCCCATAGGCTGCAATACAGATTACCTTTGATGAAACAAGGTTCAACTTTGGAACAGTCATTTCACATCTGAGTCATTCCTGAAGCCATTCCCTCTGAGGGAATACTAAAATGAGTACAGGTTAGATAATCAGACCAATTATTAATCTAATCTCTGGGAATACTCTTTATCATACAATTCAATCATGAGACATGACTTAAGACTTTGGAGCAGTATATACATCAGTCATGGCAATTTTGGGAAAGGCAGAAGGAAGATGTTTGACCTTGCTATCTTTGGAATGGATATGTGACATTTTAGCTGATAGACAAACGCCAGCTGAAAGAGGATAGTCTCAGGCAGGCAAACATGTCTTCCTCCATTATAAGATTTTCCGTAGTTTAGGTAATTATATCTTTGTCTTGTTTTTCCAATTCAGCTCATATTTGCAGAAGTTTGTATTTTCTAGATCTCAGCCCATCCATTCTCTGTCTTTGATGATTTAGGATTAATAATCAACAAATGATTACAACAAAGATCATTTCATTGTCCTCCTGCACCATTGTCCATCATTCACACAACAATTTCTCCTCCTGAACAAAGACACTAACCTTACAAATTTAAAGGTACTTGGAATCTTCAGAGAAAAATTAATGGAACTGTTCTCACCCAAGGAGGAGATTTGAGGGTTTGAACAGACTAAACACTATGGAAAATAGCAGATTCTGTTACTATGCAATGCAAAAATTTCCAAAACATCAGCAACACAACAATTTTTATAACAGGGAGCAGTGTGTTTATTTAGCTAATGGAAAAAGAACATTGCTCAAAACTTCCTCCTCCCCTTCATTGCATAGGTACATACTAGTCAAGTCAGAGAAATTTTTCCCCGTCTTTTAAAATCCCTGTTGATGATGGATGAGCTACCACAGAGTACACTGAACCTGATATCTTTTTCCAGACAAGGCAGATAGCAGTTAAATACAGGGTTTGAGTGAACAAAGCTGGATTCGCACAAGAGTAATAAAGTACGCACTTAAAACTTGGTCTTTGCCTTAGGGCTTTGATCATCTTGTAGCAACTGGTTCAAATTTGCAGACTATTTTGGAAGCCATCTTATTACTCATGAAACTTTAAGATACTTCATGATAGCTTCAGCTATCCTCTACTTAAGGTTTTTTCCCTGTGTACACGCAATACACATATAATTTGGAAATATGTGATTCCTTAAGCGTGACAATAAATGTCACTTATCAAACATCATGAATGTCTTTCTGAAGTCTGATCTCTCTTCACCACAACTACATCCAACATGATGCAGGGATTTTCAGAAAACAACTGCCTTGAGAATAACCAACTGTTGATTTTAGTTGTGTATGTGGAATGCCATTTTTGAGGCATCATTTATACACACAGGAACAAAAATCTGTTATAGCTGCTACTCCTGAGTTAATGGAGACTATACCTCTGAATGCTTATATAACAGAAATGTGTATGCAACATATATTTTATACACACATGTAACTACATATGGGCATAATACTGATAGGCTGACAGAGCTGGGGTCGTTCAGCTTGGAGAAGAGAAGGCTCCAGTACTGAAAATAAGTTTACAAAAAAAAAAAGGAGAGTGACCATTTTACATGGGAAGATTGTGAGAGCACAAAGAAGGATGGTTTTAAGTCAAAAAAAGAGATATAGATCAGATGTTAGGAAGGAATTTTTTATTCAGAGTGTGGTGAGGCACTGGACCAGGTTACCCACAGAAGCTGTGGATGTCCCATCCCTGGAAGTCCTCAAGTTCAGGCTTAGGTGGGGCTTTCAGTAACATGCTCTAGTGGAAGGTGTCCCTGCCTGTGGCAGAGGGGTTGGAACCAGATAATCTTTAAGGTCCCTTCCAACACAAATTACTCTACGATTCTATAATGCTGATTTTCTTCCTTCACAGCTCATTAAAACAACCAGTATTCAAGATTATGCCTCCTAGCTCAGGTGTGTCAAATTAGACCTTTAAAAGGTTTAGTATTGCAATCTTAAGAAGAACTAAATGGTGAGAATATGAGAGCAGCAAATTCTTTTTTTCAGCAGTCACCAACAGATATGAGAAGTTCCTCAGAGTGGTGGGGAGAGGTTCAAAAACTCCACCTAAGATAGTTCCTGGCAGACAACATTATTTATGAGATTATTGCTTCAAGTGCTTAAAATTTACAGTAAAGGCATAGTCAAAATAAGGGTGTGTCAACTTTTAATTTCCAGTTAACAAAAAAAAGCAAAACACATTAAGGTATAAGACTGTAAGGAAAAAGAATATGCTGTGCTTAATGTCTGAAAGAATTTTTTAATTCTTTCATAATTAAAAAAAAATTTCCTCTGATAGTAGACGTTGACTTACATGACCAAAATAGAGCTTAATGTTACGCTGTTACTGTTCATGAGCATGCAGTTCAAATGGAGCCAGAAAGCACAAAAGCATCTCCCTCTCTTTAAAACCATGTTTCATTAGACCAATTATAAAAAATAGTCTAATATTATACAAAGGAAGTCTAATATTTTGACAAACTCATAGTGACAAAGATGGTTGACCTTGAATTATACCCTATTACAAGAAAGCATTATAAAATACATTTAAATTCTTTTTGACTTTAGGATTTTCAAATAGTCTGCCCTTGACTATAGGTCATTGAAATAGCTGAATATTCAGGACCAGACATCTTCACATGAGTGCAGAACCACATGGAATAATTAAAGCAAGGGGAAAGCTCTTCTTCCTTCCTTTCCCCTGCAGGCTCTACCCCTCCTACACGAAGTACCAAGTCAGCTCTGAACAGAAACATCATCTGGTCCTGCTGCGAAGAGCAGAGCCCACCCATTTCACATCCAGCCCATTCCCTGCTCTGCAGCCTCCGCAGGGTGACACGTCCAGCTCTGACCCTCAGTCTCAAAGCCTGCTCCTACCCTGTGGGGCACAGACATCCCCAAAAGGCAAGAGTGCTCTCTAAATATTTTGAGATGGCTGACAGATATTTTTCTTTTTGCTTTCAGTCAGAAAAAACAAGGTGGACTTTTTACCTTTTCTAACCACAGTTGGGGAGAAATGTTTGAAATCAAGCCCATTCTATTTTCTGCTTGTACATTTTTCTTTTTTTTTTCAAAGATAAGCATGTAGTACCCTGCAGCACTTCTATGAAATCAAAAAATGCCAAACACCAAACATAAGACTGTATGTATTTATCTTATATAGGAAGAACTGATAAGGTTCTGTACAAGACAACCTTTTTACAGGATTCTTGAAGTGCCAGTTCTTCATCAAAAACCTTATTACTTTCAAAAGAAAACAAAAAGCTTAAATAAACCTTAATAAAGAAACCTTAAAAAGAGACTTAAATAAAAAGCTTAAATAAACCTTAAATAAAGATTTATTCCCTATTAGTGCACAAATCTGCATAATATATATACACTTGGTTGTTCATATACCTGATGAAAAAAAATGAAAGACACAAAGGAAGACAAGTAAAAATAACCCCAGAGTATTCAAAGATTTATGTAAGGACTACACCCTTGCTGACATTTAAGGAATTTCTGATGATACAGAGTTTTCTGACGTGAAAGCAATTTCTGACTAGGACTTTTCATCAAACCATTGTGGGCTGCAGTTACCACAAAATTGTTTCCTGCTCATTGCATGTTATTCCATGGTGATTGGCATGATTGCCAGACAAAGCATTTACATGTGTTAAGTGTACAGGGAATAAAATCTCACAGTGGGAACCCATTACTTCAGTTCTCTAGGACTCCACATGGATATGGAATATATACACACACAAGTACAAACTGCAAAATATGTAACTTGAATTTCTCATCATGGCAGATTAAAGGATGATTATTTGTACAGTTTCTGTTCAAAGTGATTACATGAGCTTGAGCTCTGGAAAGAAGCACTACAACATTTGTCATCTTAAGCTTACTTTCTATAACATGCTATGAAAGCAAGCAATCTTTCACCCTTGTACCAAGCCAATGCATTTTTAAAAGGTGGCAGTAGCAAAGATACAGTAAATAAATATACCAAGTATTTTAAAATAAAACTTCATGACAAATTTGACTTGAAAAACAGTTGCAAATCCTGGAATCAATTTGATACTGTGCTATATGAAAATTCCTGGTCTCCAGGAGGTTTGGGTGGGCAGACAAGGGGAGAGTGCTAATTGAAAGCAGTACAACTGCCTGTGAGGAGTCAAATGGAAGAGGCTGTTTGCCTCTCTGACTTTCATGTGAGCAAAACCTAATCCAGACACAATTCTTCTGAGGGCCTAAACATTCACTACACAGCAGCACGTGGAGTGCCAAAATCCTAAAAGTTGACCCTGTATTCCTATGAGGTCAGAGCTCAAGAACTAGACTGAAATTTTAAGCAAGACAGACACTTTTATGTCTTTTGTCTATGAGAATTACTATGTCAAGGCAGAATAAGCTTCTCTGTGTGTAGAATATGTCCAAAAATAGGTAAGTCTAGCTTTATAAACAAGGAAAGGAAATTAGGTTGTTTTCAGTACCTGCAATACTTATTAATGAGCATGTATTAATATGCAATTATCCTCTTGGGAAAGCAGGAGTAATTTATATTACATAATTGGGAGTCAATTATTTATGATGTACTTGCAGATCCTGCCAAGCACAGATTATCAACAAGGGAACTCTACCCCTGACATCAGTTGCAGTGTGACACATTAAGACACGTAGAAAACAGAAGGGCATAGCTATGCCGCACATCACTTAATTCCTGCCTTTAAGGTAGAGTACAGTAATTAAGTGCTAATGCTTACTGGAATTCCCAGTGGAAATTCAGGCAGTCACTCCCTGGCAGAGCCACAGACATTTTTTGGTCCTGCAGTTCCGCAAGAGTTTAGTACAAACTAAAAGGAATGCATATGATATGAATGGATATTACTCCTGATGTGATATGAATGGATACTACTCCTGGTCATACAATATTTGTTTTAATGTTCATGGGTCAACATCAGAGATGAAAAGTTTTTTATCTTATAAGAAATACACACCATGTCTGACTTGTAACATCCAGGCTGCAATTAAACTGTCCCAGAACGTGCAGGAAACTCAATTCTGCAGTTGCATTACAGTCAAATAGCAGAACAGAGAAAACTTGTGAAGACACAGAACCCTAAGTTGATAATAAGACTTTCAGAATCACCAAGTGCTATGCTTCAGTGGCTTCGATTGAATCAGTAATTCAGCAACTTTTGAAAAACAACTTCCTTTAGATTTGACCACATGATATTCAGTAAACAGTCTGCAAACTCCCCAAGTCTGCCATTCATACCTGGTTTTACTCATTTTATTTTTGCAATAGCAACTGTTCCAGCTTGAACAGCATTTGCACTGACTTGAATTTCCAATCTCACTCTTGCAAACTGTGTCAAGAGATTGAGGTTATTCATGTACATAATCCATTTTTAAGTGGGAGCACTGGACCTAAGGATAACAAGCTCATTCCCTAGTCTACACTCTTTGTCCTTGTTTCTGGGCAGGTCCCAGCAGAGAAGGATCGGCAAGAAATAAATTTTTAAAAAAAAAGATCCTTGGCCAGACTGTTGTACTTGTATTCATTTTCCTTCTGTCATAACCTTGTTTTGGTAGCAGGGAATTTGCTTCCTAGTATGTAGGAACATGCAAAATTTCTGCATAGCTTTTTGCTTCAGCTGAATGAAGAATGGTTTGCTAATGCATGTTATCACTGTACAGGTTTTTTTCGTCTTCTTTTCAGGCCTTTCGTTTCACCTATTTTTGTGTATGTGTGTACATTTGGCCCTTCAGGATTTGCTGACAAAATACTTGCAAACAGAGCACCATAATAATTCCAATTGTAGTGAGTAAAAACACATGCAATTTTTAATTTTTTTCATCTCAGATGTTGAAACTCAAAAAAAAAAATCCAGTTTTCTTTTCATAAGGTGTAATGAAAAGCCAACTCTCCAAATAAAGCAAAAATTTCTTATTATAAAAACTCACAAGCTTGATCAAAACAGTGCTTTTCTATTAAAAAAATGGTTTCTTGTGAAAACTTTCAATACATCTCAATGTTTGTTGGATGTAAAGTATAGAAAGGATGTGGTGGCACTTTGCAAGAAAAATGAAAGAGAGACTTGTTATCCAAACCTCAACATTTTCAATCCAGACGTTTTTAATTCAGACATAACAAGCAAGAAGAGAGAAAAATGGGAAAGAGAACAACAGAAGACTTTAAATTAGTAAGAGCAAATGGATCTTCTAGACAACAAGTTGTAAATAATTGAAATTAGATAGGATAATTGGTTTGGTGAAAACACAAACCAGGGATATGGACAAATAAGCTAAAAACTTGTTTCCACATGAATATTTGTGCATTCATGAAAACAGGGAACATCAGAACAGGAATTATATCAAAGAATTATGCCACTTAGGGAATCTTATATTTCATTCAGACTAAGGCATTTTATTCTCCTTTAGATATATAAAGACTTTTCAAAGTGCTAGAGAGTCTACAGAATATAACCTCAAAAAGTCAGAGGCTGTTCTAAAAAATATGTAGCTGGACATTTTCCATGAAAACAGCTTTAGAGTAAGGGTCTATTAAAAGATATTACTGAAGCACAGTATCAGGGGTAAATAAGAATCCTCTGAAGAAATCCAGTTCTTCTCAGTTATTACACAAGTAGATAAACAATTGTTGCAATTTATTTTTATTTTTTAATCACCACCTTGGTTTCCACTTACGTTGCAAAATAAATGATTTACTGAATCTCTCTCAGTGCCAATATAATTTTTTTAGGTCAGTCTGTATGTTGGATTTAGCTTTCCCCACATCCTGACCAGGGCAAACTAGAGCCATACAGTCAATTTTGTCTAAAAGGCAAGGAACTAGTGACAAGAAATAAAACTGTTCCTAGAGAAGGAGAACATATAGTTTCTGTCACTCATGAAGCTATTGTCATGCTGCTCTGGCACACAGAAAGCAAAATATCCTCTGTTAAAACAAGATATGAAGACAGGACAGAATAAAATTCTCATATATAATTATGGCTGTATCCAGTACAACATAGGAAACTCACCGTACTGGTTTAGATTTGGCTTTCCAAATGTCCTTGGCTGCTTAGTACTCTTTCCAGAGCCAAACCAGGGCATTCTTGGCTTCAGTTAAATTTGTGTTAGCCCAGCACACCCCAGTCTTCAGTTCCCTCAACACTGAGTTGTCTTTGTAAACCGAGCAAAACAGGATATCTGCAAATAAAAAAAAAATCACAGCATCTTATTGTGAGCTTGAAGTACATGTGTCATTTCTTTATGGACACAATCCAGTACATTAACCTATTTTCCAAATTTAAGTAATACAAATCAAGTAAGTCTCTTGGGCAGAGGAGATTACTGGCTATATATAAAAATTGATTTTAATCTTCATCAGCTTGGCTCACAGGGAGTCTGGAACCATTTTGAAAAGTTTTCAGGAGGTAAGCTTCTTAAAATGCTTTGTAATCAAACATGAGCATTGTAGTCCTAAAGCATGCATGATAACACTGAGGGAATTTCCTGCAGCCATTACTGTGAAATTATTGCATCCCTCTAATGACAATTATATATAAATTATACAAATCTTATAGACAGACTTCCCAGAAGCAAATGCTGTCATGTTTCCCATCCCCAACAGGAAATGGATCCATGATAATATGAACACAGAAAGTAGAATTATTAATTCTGGTTAATAAGAATGTCTTGAAGCTGAGAGCTTTTCCTGTCTTACACAATCATGTTTTTACCGGATGAACTGTTCTCTGGAGTTGCCTATCCCGTAAACCAGTTCAAGGGAGAGCCCAGCCAACTTGAACCATTCCCATTAACTTTCTAGAAAGTTAAATGTAGTCCATCAGTCCTTTGCAAAGTCTCATTCATTCCGAAACAGAGCATTACCGGAGCTGCAAAGATCTGCAGAACCAACAAAATGCTACTTAGCTCTCCACCATCTCCATTATAGGGCACCTGTGTATTATTTGTGTTAAGTATGAGGGAGAGAACATGACCCTCTGGCAACTGAATCCTGACAATATGAGGCATTCAGTATCTTAAATGGAGCAAGGAGTAAAGAGCATAAGTTGATTTTGCAGGACTGAAACTTTAAAAGATCTGTTAGGAGTACTATTCATATTTAAAGTCAAACTACAGAGTTACATCCAGTCCCCCTCATTGGGAAATGCTAACTAAAATACCCATCAGCTTCAATGGAACACAATTCCACCTCAGCACACCAACATCTGGCACAAAGTAAGTCTGCAAAGTCAGCTCAGACTGATTTCAGAGAACACAGATCTTTTCCAAATTTGGGATAAAATATTTAATTCTACTGCATAAAGGAAAGTTTGTAGAATCAATGGCAACAACATAAAGGATTAAAAAAGCATCAGACAGTTACATCCTGTTCCTTATACACACTATACTTGAATAAATTCCTCACTGTTAACTTTTCCAACACTTAAGTTTTCTTTGAAGATGAGACAAATGGCACAATTTTAAGATGAGTACAGCCCAAGATACACGTTTTAGGTTTTCTATCCAGTTAAAGTGAATGCAAACCAACTCTGCAGTCACAGAATATGCTATTGCTTTGAGAGTCTCTATACCACTTTCCTTATTTGTTGGGTAGCAGTAGAAAGAAAAGATCTTTATGACCACCTTACATTATTCTTATAAAGAATTATTAAGCTTGTCACCCCCAGTGCAGTGCATTGGCAAGATGAGTAATGAGCAAAAGCTAATTTGAGAGGGGATGACAAAACCCTTCATGCATAAAAATCTGCTTAGTTACAAACAAAACCTTTTCATGCTATCCCCAAGTGTTGCCTCTATCTCAATATGGAATACATAACTTTCTCATTTCCCTTTTTTATTAAGAAATGTTTACTGATAGAAGGCTTTATGGTATATTTCAAACTTATTTGCAGATTCTGTAAAATCTTGTAATTAATTAAAAAATCACACTGAGAAAGTTTTCATTGCAAGGTTTTTTCCTCCCAGTCTATTGAGTTTTTCTTATGTATTAATTGTGTCAAGAATGGATCTCCAGAATAGATTGCATAAATATTAACATAGGTTCCTAAACCTAGCTTCATGCGTGCATGCATCCTGGGAGAAATACTTGTACATGAACTATTTATGGGAAAAGGAGCAGAAGACTTAATTTGAGGCAGATTACTTCAGAATTTCAAACTAATTTCCTATATTACCCCACAAAAAGTTTTCGATCCTAGAATCATGTTAAATGTTAATGGGTTTCATTTAAACTTAAGTTCCATAGTCTGAGCTATCGAAATAATGTTTTAAAATCATATCCTAATAAGAAAAATTTAGCTTAGATATCTTACTTGCTGTTGCATTATGGTAATATGAGAGTGATGGTATTTTGCAATTACACCAGGAAAACGTGTCTTTGGATTGTTCCTTTCCCCAGCAGGTCTCATAGAGGTAACAAATGTACAGAGGAGGGCTACCTGCACAACCAAATACTTGGAACAACTTACCTACAACAATTGATTACATAGACTTGCCCTGTCCTCAGCCTGAGAAAATGTTTATGAAGTTGTACAATGCCCATTCAGTGTTAACAGAGAATGAACAATGATTATGCTTCCCATTGTAAGAGTTACTGAAGAGCAACCAAAAATAGCAGTGGCCAGGCTAAAGATTTCGAGAACATAAGAACAGTCTGTTTACTACAGAGCATCTTAGACATAAGAGGATAAACCAATTATATGGTGATGGCTCTGACCCTGCAGTTTAAACAATTGGTTTTATATAGAGAATTAGTGTAACTTCCCAAAATATTAAAGGAGCATTTTTAGCCACACAAATTGTTTAGCTGCAATTAATCAAACCTACCAGATTCAGAACAGTTTTCATTCGTAATCTAAGCCCTCCAAGACATAAGAATATCCTGTTTACTACAGACCATCTTAGACACAAGGGGATAAACCAATTATGTTATGATGGATCTGACCCTGCAGTTCAAAGAAGGGTCAGACAATAGTGTTTAACCTGTATTTATGGGATTTAGCCCTGGCATTCAATCTTTGTTTAGGTAGCCATTAAGCATACATGGATGCAATTCTATCAAGAGTGGTGTATTTTAGAACCCACCTGATGAAATCAATTGCTTAATTTTTTCTCCATAGAAATCCAGTCAAAAAAAGCACACAAAATGTGTCTGCAGGATACTTCACAGGACCAAAGAGGTGAACCTGTCAACTTGTCTGCTTTTATGTCACTGCTACATTACAGAGACTGGTAAAGATTGAAGCTTCTGGAGGAAAGTTCCAGGGTAGTCTTTGTGATTCTGCAGATTTCTAGAAAGAGAGTCTTTAAAGCTGACACTGTTTAATTCATAACAGTCAAGATTTTTAGGACAGAAATTTAGATAAAAATGAAAATCAAAGTTTCCTTGTTGGAGTATCAATCAATTAGTCCACAATACTATGATTATGAGGTGGGCCAACTTCTTGCTGTTGTGCTGTGTATCACTTGGATGGAGCAAGAGGGTATCTCTATCTAGGAAGTTTTCTCTGTAAAGAAATTAAAGATGTCAGCCATAAATAAAGAAGGTACAGAGGTGGTTCATTAATACGTAGATGGTAGAGTTGGAATCCAGGTAATATACTTCCAGAAAATCATATGAATATAGTACTATTTGACCCACAAAATCAAACTCACTCTTTTGGTACCAAACAATATGTTTATATATAATATGTTGCTATGCATATTGAGTCATGGTGAAAATGACCAGTTTTTTTAAACCACTCCCCACTAATTCCATCAAATACAAGTGTGCCAGGATCCAAACCCACAAAATCTGGGACAAGAAAGCTCTTTGCTTTTTCCTTTATCATCTAAAATGTTCTTTCATGGCTACTTTCTCATGCCACAGGGTGCTGCCTTCCAGCCTACAAAGGCACAAAATATACTACAGGAACTATAAATCTCTCCCTCATATATGTAGAAAACTAATTTCCTATATTACTTTTTCCAATCAACTCTCTGCTTTTCATTACACACAGCATGTAATTTAAAAATACATTTGGGATACAAGGCTGAGAAGTTTCAAAGACTGACCCTCAGGTTGCTGAAGACTAAGCCAGCATTCAAGCAGGGAGATTTCCAAGAGCTTCTTAAAATAAAGCAATTAAATAGGTTTTATCATTTGAGTTCAAGCTCAGTTACCAATTGTTAAACTCCAAATTCGGAATGTATATGCAGCACTGGATTTTAGAATCAGTAAAGGATATTTGAAAAAAGTTAATTCCTAATATCTTTGCTTCCCAATGGCCACAGATACTTTTACACTAGAACCTATTTCTTTAGAAACAGTTTTCTCCTCTGTTTCTCTGAGTACATGTCAAAATATTTCTAGTTCATCACTGATTTTTGCACTACAGCAGCACCTAAGAACCCTGTCACCAAGCAGGGCAATTTTCAGCAATACTTGCTAGGACAGTTCATGTTCCCAAGAGCTCATGTACAGAGAAGACAAATCTCTTAACATAGCAGCTGCTTCACAAAAGAAACATGGTTTTAATTTAAGCAGTTTGGATTTTAAAAATCCGTTAAACTTACTTGTTTGCAAATAGTGTTGACTGATGAATGGCATCTGTACAATGGATGAATGCTAATATAACATTATTTCACGTGTTTGACAAACAGTTAGACAGTGATGCTAAAAATGGGAGAACTGGGTGGAGAACAGTTCTTTTAAGTTGTCTTTAAAGCTTTTGCAGCTTAAGCTACATTTGCATTCATAACTAGGACAGGGGGTGGATGGAGGAAGAAATCTTCCAAATATTTTTGGCAAAACAGCTTGGTCAAAATGCTTTTTTTCTTTAAAAAAGAGGAAGAAACAAATCAGGTTTTTGCTTTATATAGGAATATATCAACCCAAATCTGTGATTCAACAATATTTCCTTTCCTTTCTTTCAAGATTTTGAAGCACTTAATTTCTCCTCACACATTTCCATGTTGGCCAACCAATTAATTACTATATTTTGGATTTAAGACACCAAACAACAAATTAAATAGTTTGGACCTAGTTAATACAGAATTTAGGTGGCACGCAGATGTTTATAACAGTATTTCTAGGCTGTGTCTTATCTAAATTACAGATCTTACACCTTAAAGCCCTCTTTTGCCTATTGCAGAATGTTTCCAGTATAGCTCTCATCTTTCAGAAAACTACCTGAAGTCCAGCAACATTTGCTGGGGTCAATTTTTTTTTACTTACCTATAAATATTAGTTAAATTCATTCAAATTTTTATATTTGTAGGAGTACAAAGCGATAAATTGATTTTTAAATCCTGCTGCTACATGGCTCCCATGTGCCGCATGATTTTGATTAAGGTGTCTGGGTTTTAAGAAAGGGATCCCTGAGCAGAAAATAACCAAAAATTCATGGTTAGCTAAACCCTTTAAATTTAGTTGAATGCAGTAAAAATAATTAAACATATCAACTGTCAGCAAAATATTAGAGGCTCCCAGCAGATACATTTTGAACCCAGAATGGTTTTAAAACACTGCATCTTTATTAGCGGACACTGTACTCCAGTTCATGAATACAAAGTAGACAAATAATAGAAAGGTGAGAGGTAAGTTTTGCTACCACATGATCTTTTTTCAGATTGTGAAAAATAAGGAATTGGCAAGGGGTTATAATAAAACTAACCACACCCCCTAAAATTGTGCACACTGATGAAGATTTGTAGCTGGCATGTCACACATAGTTACAATTCTGAAGATTTCAAACTGATTTCAAATACAATTTTTTCTCCTGTTTTTTTGATTTACAGTTTAAAGTTGACAGAGCTGCCAAACCACAGCTTATTCAATAACTTACAGAAATCCTTTTTCTTTACAAAAATGGGCAAAAAATTTCTCTTCTTTAGAATCGAATTTAGAGACTTTGACCTACTTTGTACAGGTATACTCACACACATTGACATACAAGAGGTATTTTTCATAAAGTTATTCAAATTGAATGCCTTTCAAATAAAAGCATTTCTTTATGTCTAACTACTCTAAAAAACAATAATAAAAAAAACCCTATGGCTGCAGATGGTATATACACTGTCTGCCACTGAATGTTGAAGTCTCTTATTACAATTGGACAAGGAAAGTGCAAGTTCTCTCCTAACATAAATTCCTTTCCTTGGCAGTTTTTTTTTTTTCTGTCTCTGTGTTCATGTTATTTTAAAACACTTTCATTTGATCATTCAATATTTTCCACCACTGACTAGGTGATAAATAGGCTTGCCACCTGGCTTAGCTCCCCATCCCCTCTCCCAGTTTGAATATTTCTTTAGACACGAAAGCCAAAGGAAATGGAAAAACTGCCAGAGGTATTTTTTAATGCTTTCAACAAACACAAATAGAAAAGAGATTCTGTACAGACATGAAAGTCAAGACCCTCTCTGGGTCCATCTGTCACCTCCTCCCTTGCAAAAAGTAATTCCTACATTTAAGCCAAAATTAATCTCCAGAATTTTAAGGAAAAATATTGATTCAGTCTCAAACCTTTCAGTTGCTTCTTCAAGAATCTATTTCTATCTCACTGAATCCTTTTCACATATTTTAGTGCTTTCTCAGCTTCCTGTATGCAGCCTTTGCTTTCCCACTTTTCTATTTCACTTTTTTTCATAAATCTCCTCTGCTCTTCCTACCTTTCAGGATGGTGCAGTGCCTGCCTCCTGTCTGCTTCGTGTCATCCCCTTTTCCTTTAACTTCCAACTCTGCTTCTGCATTTTCTGTATATGTCATTCTACCATATTCAAGACAACCCAACAATAAGCAATCCCCATGGATAACACCATTTTCCAATTCATCTTCCTCTTTGGCACCTAGAATAATTGATTACTATATCAATAGCCCTAGGATACACCCTAGGGTGGGTACCACCTACCACCCAATAGTCTACAAATGTACTGCCAACCATCGAAGAATCTACACGGGATGAAGGTCTCCACCATCTACTCAAGATTGACAGAATGCCCACAGCTCCTTAGAGAAGAGTCTGCACTTCCTGAGGATGCTTCTCCAGTGTAACAACAGCATCTTCCACATTCCTGAGTCAAGAGTCACAGTTGCTATTAGTTGTTATTCAGTTCCCAGTGGGACCTCCAGGAATAAGTCTCCTCAACAAAGTAAAAGTGAAAACCTTGGAGTACACCCCTGATAAACCTGTGCAAAGCAAATGAGCAGTGGGATTGGATAGCCTTGCACAAAATCTTTGCACAGTTACACCACAGCAAACCCAAAGCAGAGCTTTATTAAATTAACTAGAACAAATCCAGATGTAAAGGAAAATTTTCCATGGATTATAGTTGGAAAAGGACAAATTTCAAATTGAATTTTCTGTCAAAAACTTCATACATTATCTGTTTCCTCATACCATAGGCCCCTCTAAAAAGAAATACAAAAAAATAAACCAACACTATTAATTCAGGGAGAAAAGCAATATGAATCCCAACTCCAACTTCTAGATCCTGAAGTCTTCATGGAAGTTCTTACTTGGTGATATCAGACCATCAGTTTTCTCAAAGGAAATTAATTACTGTGATCATTTCTGCAGAAAGGATGACTGTGTTTCATTTTAAGAGACTTATACCAGCTAGTGATCATGCCCATATATAAAAGGATGAGGATACAAAATATCCATATTACAGTGCTTAACAGTCATATTGCTAAATGCTCTAATCAAAACTCACATTTTCAGAGGAGAGTGGACAAGCAAAAAACTTGGATTTTGAATAACTTTTGGTTTATTTCCCCTGTTATAACCACTGGAACATTTCTGGTTTTGAAAAAGGCTTTCTAGTTTGCTTAGAAAAATTGGTCCCCATTTTCAGCTCCATTTTAGCAGCTTTTCCACCATATCACACTTGTAGCTGGGCCATGAGAAGGAGTTTGTGTTGTCCTGAGAACATTGCAACAATTATACTCTACTCACACCAAATTGTTTCAGAACCTCCTGCAAATTTCATACACAAGCTGAAGGGAAAGGCATGGGGAAGAGGATCTAGTTAAGGTACCTCTTAGATTTTCAGATCTCTGCCTGCCTATTCTAAGTCTCTAAGGTTGGAATAGTTGGACTAATGAACTAAAAGAAAATTTAGTTTGCTCCGAATAAAAGCTTCTGAGTGCTCAATCTTGACAAAGATTGCTGGTAGCTTGCCCCAAAAAGATATTCAAGATAACCATGAGCCGCCATTTTCCCTTTACTGCCTTGTTCACTGCTTCACAACTGTGTTACATCTGAATCACAGAACCATTTGTGTTGGAAAAGCTCTCCAAGACCATGGAGTCCAACTGCTAACCCAGCACTGCCAAGTCCACCACTAAACTACGTCCCTAAGCAACACATCTACACAGCTCTTAAATACCTCCAGGGATGATGACTCAACCTCTTCCCTGAGAAACCTGTTCCAGCCAATGCAGGTCTGCCCTTACTTCTGAAGACAATGTAAACTCAAACTTTGGCTGTACAATAGTTTTCACAGCGGGAGACTTACACAGTTTCCTTGCTGCATAGTCTCCAACACAAGAAAATCTCTCCTTTCTACCATAGTGAGAGACAGGTAGTATGCCACAATCACAATTCTGCTGAGTGTTTTCTAAGAAAACTCCTTTCTCTTCAAACAAGTCCTGAGTTGAAAGCCCTAGTATTAAAGGTATAACTTGAATAAAAATTTAGATGAAAAGAAATCAAAATCATGTTTTGCTAAGGAAAGACCAATTTCTTCCTAGTTAATTCTGTTTTTTAAAACTAGTAGGAGAGTGAAATTTGGCATAGTCAATAAGTTAGGGTTGCACAAAGTTGAAATTGCATCCATTCTCCATGTCCATGAGGCAGAAGGAATTTTATGGCAACTTTTGGGGGTTATTTGGACCTTGAACTTATCTTTTATAACAGTCATTCTACTAAATAAAACATGTTCTGCAAGTTGGTTACCTCACTCATGTGCTGATTAAATCATAACATCAGATGTTCCCACAGACCTGGGTGGCAAACATTGATCAACACCAAGGCAGCAAGCACAGATTATCCAGGCGTAACAGTCTGGGAGGATTTGGGAGCAAATTGGCTGTGTCTGCACTTCTGCAGAAAAGCTTCCTGAAAATGCAATTCCAACTCACATTTAATTCTTGCATACACCTATTGTGCCACCAGTACTAGACAATACCTGGCAGGACTGAATCTATTTTACAGAGATAGCTTTGAGAGCAATTGAAGGCAGAGAATGAAAGGGCATAAACCTCAGAAAGTCAGTGCTCAAACCAGTAATGTTGTGAAAAATTTCCCACTCCAGTGTCTGGCACATCCTGCATTGCAGGTTTCTCCTGCCTGTTAGCAGGAGACCTGACTCCTGATTTTCTGCCAGGACTTTATAACTTGTCTCAAAATTAGTAACTACAGCTTCACTGCCCAGTGGCAGTGGTGCCTTACTAGGGCCTGAGTTATGCTTCAGCCCACCTTAGCGTTGTTCACCTCTGGGCTGTCTCTCCACCATCATTTCTTGTTCAGGACAACTGTGTCTTTGTTGGTTTGCCTTTGCCAAGTGTTTACGAAAAATCAGTCATTCAAATCAAACTGAAGGGACACCTTGCTATCAGGGATATGGTGCCACCAAAAGGTAAGCACAATGTTTCCTCCAAACATTCAAGCTATTTACACCAGATATTTTGGTTAAAGAGATCCATAACCCTGACTACATTTGGTGCAGTTTCCTCTCTAGGGCATCTCTGTTTACGTACATTTGTGTCTTAGTCTAGAGAATGAGGCTTGCAAGGTTTAAACATAAATCACAATGTGCAATTCCCAAAGCTGTGAAAGAGCAAACATAAACATTATCATTAAAACACAATTACTGCCAAAGATGAATTTTGTTCTTTCATTCTTCATCCAGTTTCCTAGTTTTCAATATACTGCAAACCTTTAATGAACTAAGCATTTGTACATATGCTTAAATTCAAAAGTACAAATATAAGGAGTCAAAAATTTATAGAAATCCAAGTTACAAAGATATTGGGAGAAGGAAAAAGAGAGAATATAACTGAATAGCCTCAAGGCAACTTCTAATCTAAAGCCATAAAAATTCTTTGTAATTTTATTAATTCCACTGCTTAAGAAAGATCTGCAGTCTGTTTTCAGTAAAAGCTATGTGGAACTTAATAATATATCAGACAGTAATTAAGTCAGCAAATGTGCCTACAGCATTTTGCGTTAGAGACGTGTTCTGAGAACTGCAATGTGCCAGATGAACACAGATCTCCAAACCAGTCTCACCTCAAAGGCTTGAAATTTTCACACAGAGTAAACAACCTGTTTAGTACAGGGAATTTTAAAGCCTAAACAAAAGCCTTAGGAGCACAATAGATTGGGTCACATACCAATTAAACTACACAGCCAAACAGCAGTGAGATCTGGATAAATATCCTCTTTAGCCACTATGGCCTACAATGAATGTTATCTCCTAAATTAAGAGCTATTTTAATGCAGAAATTACTGCACTTGAAAGTTCTAAGCCAGAATTCAGGTTGCAAAAAGGACAGAAAAAGAGGAGAGAACTCCTGCCATTAGAAATAAGAGACACGTTTGTCTCTTTTAGCAGTCATTGACATAGCTATTTACAAAGAGGGAAAAAACATACCACCTAGGCAGAAAAATGTTTGTTTACACTGCACGACAAATGTGGAGAGTTTAGCTTCTCCATTTTTACAGGAACAGGCTTTGCAAACACAGCTTTAATACCAATTTAAGAAACTAGGTCAAAAATGCAGGATGCCCAGCATCATGATGAAAATTAACTAGCACTTGTATATAGATTTAGTATCTAAATGGATGTAGACTGGCTGATTAACAGAGAATAAAGAGATTATTGTATTGACAAAAAGTCTTTCAAGAGGACAAATGCAAGACAAATGTGTAGAAAATTTAGAAGCAGAATTTGTCAGGAAAAAAAATTCCAGAGTGAATTTTATAGATGAAGAAAGGCAATATTGAACAATACAAGAGCTAGAACTTACAATCAAAACACTAAGAAAATGTCACTTTTTTACATTTATTTCACAGTCCAATTTTACGAAGCTGTTCCTAAAGTAGCACATACACTGAAAGCATTTAGTTTATAACCAAACATATTATTATTATTACACTCAAAGGATGTTAAAAATCCCTGAAAGAAACTCCTCAGCTCCTCTGAATAACACTGATTGTTAAACCCACGTGTAGCTGTTTCTGATACATTGCTGCAACACCTCGCTTCATTTCAGTTCTATTAAAGTAATCCCAGTAAGAGAAAGCCTACACACTTCAGCTTAAAGAGGGGTTTGAAGTGATTTTGGAATTTCCTCATGTTCCTGCGGAGTATTTAAAACAAAACAAAAATCCCCTATGTTTCAATTCTAATGTCTTTAGCACTCACACAAGTATGTGCAAACAGTAGGCGGAAAGAGGGGAAATTATTTCTACGACAAAACTCCAAACATTCTCTAAAGAAAAGTTAAGATTACTAAAAGAAAAGTGTTTCAGGAGACTATACTGACAATCTCATGCACTGTGATTATTTATATGCAAGCCTGTGTGCTTCACAAATCAGCATATGACAGCAATGATTCTGATTTACAGAACAGTTCTCTGGCAGCATACGTGGCACAGATTGATTGTCAGTATCTGGAAAGAACACCCAGTATCTAGAGCTTTAGCACACAGTTACAACAGGTGAACTCCCAGGGTTCCACACATGGATTTTTTTTAAATATCCATCTGACTGTATGATATCAAGTCCGTCCTCACCAAGAAATAAAAATCTTCCTTAAAATTCCACTTAGTGAGCCTGTTTAAGAAACAGTAAAAATGTATACAAAGCATATTCAGCTGCTCCACCCTATGCTTCAGAGAGGCAGGGTAAAAAACTAATCCAATTTATGTATCACACATTGAGGATACAGTGGGGGGAAAACCCCAAAAATATTATTACAGGCAGAAATATCACCCATTTAGGCTACAAAAGTAACATGCCTTATAAATGAATCACATAGATGTTATATCTTAGGCTTATCTTGATACTCATTTCATGTAGTAGGAGGAAGCCTGAATCATTGAAAATATTAGCCATAGGTCAAAAATCATTAGGAAACTCTGATTACATAAGTCTAGAGAATTAGTGCTGCAACAAAAGAGGCAGCTTTGACAAATGAAGGTCCTCTCACATGATTGGGTAGCCCAATAAAGGCAAACAGGCAGCTGAGACTACACATAACTGCAGCTGCTTAGGGCTACTTGTTCAAACACCATCCCTCCAGGCATTTAAACGCCCTGCTAGCTGTTGTTCAACATAATGCTGCCACAGACTTCAGTGGCTTTGGCCAGAAATACTGAGTCAAACCCCCTGAAGTACAGTATTTTTCTTGCACAGAGAAAATTTCTCTAGCTGAGTGCCATTCCTTTGACTTGTTCTGGACATCTGTGTCAGCTCTTTCAAGGAATGGCCAGAGGCAGACCACCTACACTGAGAGGGGCCACACCAAGACATCAGGAGTCATGTGGCATAAGGATGGACATCCCCACTTGGGTGGCACAGGTTCCAAGAATTTGTGAGACTGAAAACAAAGCTGCAAAACTAATTTACTAATTTTTGCTTCCAATAAAGGAAATAAATTAATCTTCCTGCTTCCTCAGAGGTTGTTGGATCCTCAGTCAGAAGGCAACCCTGAAGAGCTGAGATGGTGGAAGCCCCTACCACGTAGAATGAAATAATCTAGGCCTGTCTAACAAAAGCAGCACAAGCATTTCCCATTCAGCTTGCTGGCTCCTTGGATGCTTGAATCTCCATCTGTGGGCAAAATTGGTGCCTAATTAAAGAAGTGTATTCACAGCCCCCATCAGCCAGAAACAGGTTTCCTCTGGGGCCAAGAGAAGTCTACTTAAGGGTGGGTCACCCTATCCTCACATCACCCTTTTCAATGAGATAGGTTTGAGAGATCCAAAAGCTTCTGACAATTTCTATTTACTTTTTTCCAGGACATGAAATGCAGCAACAGCAACTCTGATTTTCAAGTTACATCAGAAATATAGAAGTAGTTTTCCTTCTCTTCTCCTGAAGCTCTTACATGTGAGCCTGGCAGCCCACAACATATTTGATGAGATGTTTTTATAGCCACTAACACAATAGGATATCCATTTTAGTCAGATGTCATAACAGATTCTGACATCTCTAGATATCATCACTGATGTAAAATAAAATTTGATGGCACAAGGCATTACTACTGGTTTCACCATAACTTGCATTATTAAAATATTTCTCGAAAGTTAGGTGTTTTTAAGTTACTTGGTAGTTAATTCTATAGACTAGTTCATGTGAAAAATCTGTGATCCCAGAATTAAATGCAGAAATAAACAATAACTCTTAACAACTGAGACTTTGGGTTCCTCCAAAGTTCTGCCTACATCCTTAAGAGTAATTAAGACAAAAAATAAAGTCTTTGGGCAGGTGAAAAACAAGCCCTATTGGCACAGAAACTGGACGGCACTACAACTTCTTTCCACAATTTTTGACAAACAGATGAATTCTCACACAACTCTCAACCACACACACCTTGAGAACTAGAGCTACACTTCTGCTGCAGCTCACTGATGTGGTATTTATTCTAAGCACTAAAACCCAGCAAAATTACATTCCAGGAACATTTCAGGAAATCCCTATTCCAGTCTACAAAAATCTCGTCTCAGAATACAAAAAGTGCTGATACTCCATAGTGTTCTACTTAGAAGGTTTAAAGTTTTTCTGCTTTTTACTCAATTTCTGCACTGCTTTTACACTTTCTCAGTGCATCAACAAAGGAAGTAAGTTCCTTAAAAATGAAGGTCAAAGCAATAATTATGTATGGATCCAGAAAACCAGCAGGAGCCTAGCTCAGGCTGGAAGCCAGATGGGAGGAAATCTTGATTCTCATTGTTTTAACTTGTATTGGGAACAGTTATGGAAACCTCTCTGATAGAAACCTCTGCATTGGGACAAATCTCATTTTTCCGTTTTTCATCTTATGAAAAGGGTCTGCACATTACCTCAAAAGAAATGGAGAAAAATATTCTCCCACCACTTTCTCAACATTAGGAATTCCCACACTTGAACAGACTGCTTGCATGGGACCATCTGGACATCTTTTACATACATAGTGCACTCCAAAATTTTTGTGGGCAGAAGCGAGCAAGTGGTGGTGGTTGAGGAAACCAATGGCAGCAGCCATTTTAGGGGTATTTCCTGCACAGTGTCTCTGTGTTTTAAAGTTGCTTTATTTTTATAACAACTACCAGATCTAAGAGTCATAGCATTACCATTGCTTATCTAGAGGGGCGTGGAAATTTCCTCAGTACCCAAGAAGATAAGAAAAAAGTGGTTGGTATCTACTTCTTGCTCAAGGTCACACAACAAAATCAATAGTGATTACTTTGTCTCTGGTCCTCTCTCTTTTTGCATAGTCATCCATTCAATTCCAGTAGCTACTGCCAAAAGGGTGCATCTAGTACTGAATGCAAAACTACCAGTGTTGAAGCACAGGACTAAGAAGAACCCATCTACCCCAGCTCTTTCATTTAAGCAGAATACTAATCCACCCCTGTCAACTTGTTTAGTCTTAATCCTTTCTAAGTTTCAGTCCATTCTTGCAGCTCATGTTTTGTGAAGTGTTTTTTACTGAAGTTCTCTGGACTCTTGTCAAGTGGCCTACATTTCTGAAAGTACATTTTTCAGAGGAGATCTCATAGCCATCACCAGAAGAGAAGGGCTAATCAATTTCTCATCTCACTTATTTGTATGTTTACCATATGTATTTGCCATGTTTTGCCACCTAGCATAGGTCCCAGATCTTTTTTACTGTACTATTATTTCATACCATTGTTATTACTGTTGTTCTGCATCTCCTATTTCTTATTTGTACTTCCCCTCATTTTAAGCAGAAAACTGTGCCTGTATTTCAGCTCCATCTTCTGATTTCAGACCACTGCTGATTTGTCTAAACCATTCTCATATTATCTTCCCAAGAATTGTAGTGCCTTTGAAACAAATTTATCAAGTCTGATAGTTCCTACTTTTTTCCATCAGCCTAAATCATTGAAGACAGTTCAGACTGGAGCTGGGTATGACCTCACCTAACATCCTCTCTTGTGATGAAAGCTTAATCACAAAAAGCTATATTTTTTCCAACCAGAGTGCACCACCATCCATATTTCCTTAATTTGGTTAGGAAAATACTGCCTTTTAGGAGAGTATTTAAAGCCTTGGCAAATTCACAATGGCTTTACTTTGTGCATTGCTTTGTACATTTACTTTGTACATGCTGTTCTGGGGGGGAAAATACCAAACCAAACAAACAAAAAAAACCCACATCAAAAAGTTATATCAAATTGAGGTATTTTAAATATCATTATTCTCCAAATGCAAACAATTTCTTCCCACAAGCATTTGTAAGTCCCAATTGCACTGATCTGCCTCACGTTCTTCTTTCGTTCCCCACATTTAAGCTGCTACTGCTACTTCTTTGAAGAAAAATAAAAATCGCCTTTTGTCTTCATCCAGTTCTTTGGCCTCTCCATGCTCCTCATACCCCCACCACCACACAGATTCCTTCACATACTGAGCACTTAGCTACTAGCAAGCAGCTCTTTCTTGCAGCCTAATGAAATTAAGTGATAGAAGCCAAGTCCCATCTCTCATTTAGCCTTTTTTGTAAAGCCGTAATGAAAACAAAAATCCATTGCCTTGGCAATATTCTGTCCGTATGTTTGCCCTTTCTTCGCTTACTTCAAGAAAAGCTTTGAGTTGCGAAGCCTACTGTGATTTTAAAATTTTTTTATACTACAAATTTTAACTACTGTAGTCAAGTGCCGATCTTGTGCATTTTTTGAATAACTGCTATTGGAATGCCCCTATTCAAAAGATATTTTCACATAATCAGTTTCAGTGTTTGTTTTTGTCTTCTGCATTGGTTGGTGCAATAAAACATATTCAAACAGTTCTATCAGACTTCCAGTACAGAATATAGTCAGATTATCAGCCTATTCTTGTTTTCCTGCTGTCACATATTACTTAAGCGGAAAACATTCACCTCCTTGCTTCTGTGAATGGAACAAAATACTAACCTAATTTTGAAGTACAATCTGTGCATTTGCACAAGGAGTAGCTTCAATTACTAGATGCAATTACCATCCAACTATTTGTAAAGCACATCCTTTTATCTCATCAGCTGAAGTGGAGCAATGTTTACAGCCTTCCCAAAGTTTACATGTTGGTACAAGTGTTACTCTACCTTGCTACAGAACAGACTTTGAAAACAAACACCATAAAGGAACCTTCTGGGGAAAAAAAAAGAGAATTCTCCAAAGACCATTTTTTCAGAGATGATTAAGAACTGCTTTCATGTATTTGTAATCCTTTTCCACTCTTCTTAAAGCCATTTACATATTAGTCCTCACAGGATGTCTAAAGTTTACGTTTTCAGTACTTTACACAACTGAATAAATACAAATGTTTGTTATCCTAGCTTAAAAACTTTCTGGTCATAAAGACAGTAAGAGAAAAGGGCAAAGATGTCTGCATTTTTGGACATATGAAAACTTTCTACATCAAGATGATGAAAAAAGATTTTTCCATACTGAACTCTGGCTTCAGGCAAACCATCAAGATTTCAAAGCAGTCACTTTTTTTATCTTCTCCTTTGACAAAAACGTGAATCTATGTAAACTCCCATTTTTAAGCCCCATCTTAACCTCTGACTACAGTGTAAATATAAATGTGAATACACATAAAAAATTTTTAAAAAATTTTGCCATGAAAGGGACAACCACAGGCCTGTGAGCCTCATGTTAGGGAAAGAGCTGAAATTAATATTTCAGCACATATTAGTATTAGAGTATATAGGGAGAGGTTACAAAGCATAGCCTTCATTGCTTCATTAGTGTCTGCTAATTCACTCAGAGAAAAGCTGCCATAGTTTCTATGAAGAGAACCCTTGCCTTGAAAACCTAATGAAGCTGACTGCAAGGGTTTTCACATAGCTGATAAAATAAAGAACTGAATAAATTTTCATTGTCAGCTTATATGTCCAAAGAACATTTAAGGAGATCTTATACAAGGTCTTTTGAAGAAATTAGACAAGATGTAGAACTACAACATTGACTAAAAGAAAGAAACAGCCCGGAAGAATCAGAGTCCGTTGGAGGGACTGTGCTGTTTAACCTACTCTTAAGTGACCCAGAGAAGGGAGTAACCAATGAGGTGAACAAATTTGCTGATGGAACAAAGGTATTTAAATAGGTAAGGGAGAATGGCAAAGAGAGTAACTACAAAAAGGGTTCAAGGTTTCTGGACAATGAAAAGGTACCAGAAGTTTAAATAAAAGTGTTTTGCAGGGACTGAAGCAATCCATAAAATTCACCCACCAGACAGACTCCAGAACTTCGGGGTTATAGGAGCTATTTGGACATTACCATTCACTCAATACTTTCAGCAACAATCAAAACAGAGAATGAAATGTTTTACAGAATCAGAGAATCACAGAATAGATGGTTTTGGAAGAAACCTGTGGAGATCATCCAGTCCAACCTTCCTGCTCAGGCAGGGTCACCTAGAGCAAGTTACACAGGAACACAGCTGGCTTGCGAATGCCTCCAGAAAGGAGACTCCATGACCTCCCTGGGCAGCTTGTTCCAATCTTCTGCCACCCTCAATATAAAAAAGTTCTTCCTCACGTTGGGCTTGAATTTCTTGTGTTTTAGGAAATTTAGAACATTTGAGGAAGGACTAGAGGAAAAAAAAATTAAATCTCATTTTCATATTATGACATAAATCTACAGTTTGCCCACCATTGGCATGATGAGCAGCTCCAGTCAATTCTCAAAATGTACAACAATTGGAAAGAATTCAGTGTAGAGCAACAAGATTGAAACCAGCTCCACAGAGAACCAAACAAGTAGGCTGGGCTTCTGTAGCCTGGAACAGATGTAACTAACAGGGAGATGTGATAGAGTGTGATAAAATCATAAGTGTTATGAGAAGGATTAAAAAAAAAAGTATTGAGAGTTTACTTTTGTCCTGGTATATGAACTGCAGTATTTCAAAAGAAGCCAAATAGGTACCAGAGGAAAAACACAAGTGGTTATAGAGGCAACAAGTGACAGATGTCAAGAATTCTTTACCAAAGGCTACTGTGTGCACAATTAAACCTAAAGGACAGGCTGCACAGATTCACGAGAGAGATGACTTTGGATTTACTAAAAGATAAAACAGATCAGGTTTAGGAAAAAAAAATTCAAAATGAAGTGAAAATAGTGGAAGGCTGAAAGACTGCTTTAGAAAGAAATATTATGCCCTCGCCTTGTCCTTACTCCCCAGGGAATCCTTTTCTAGCAATTGTAGGTTACAAGGAACTGNTCAGCTGTTTGGATCCGTAAAACAAGGTATATGGTCCATAGCTGTCCATATGTTAGAGACATACTGAGTTTCCAATAATCAGGACATTGGAGTAACTTTGTGATGTCAGCCCTGTTCCTACCCTTCTCAGAACAGCAAAGCTCTACTTCTGCTACTATGCAGGTTCATTTCTAAGAGAAGAGGAAAAAAAAGGACAGATCTGTGCCTGTATACATTTTCAAAACAAAAACCACTTTTCTATTTTCAGAGCACACTTAATGCACTAGATATAATGCACTACCTGATGCAAGGGGAAAACAAAACCAAAACCAAATCACAATGAACCATTCAAAAACTTTACTAACACATTTATTCCATCAGACAGTCCTGCAGAAAAAGCATTCCAGAAACCACATCCTTCCAACTACATCCTAACCCAAACCTCTGCATGTTCAGAACGAATCAGTTCACTTGCAAAGAAAAGAATTTAGGTAAACATGGCCCCTGTACCACATATTTCTCCAGCTGGAGCATGGAAACAGCATTTCTCTCTACTTCACACTTGAAACACATGCCTGGTTATGAGTTACACACCAGATTATATGCTTTTACCTTCTAGACTATAAGCTTTCCCTTGTATATCTTTAGGCAATTTTAAATTTCTAATAAGTTGCTGAGAGCTGCATAGTACAAAAATCTATAAAAACCTTGAAAGGCCTCACTGAGGTACTGCACATAGAGGTAGAGCAGGCAGGTAAATTACCTGATCAGCTTAAACCTCAGACAGCAGGTAGAGCTCATGTACAAGGCACAGCAGAGAACAGCAATGAGAGATCAGAACAGAAAAGTGGAGATTCACTCTCTTAAGAGTCCCAAAGCCTCATATTTCAATTTCCTAGAAAACATAGGCCTATAATAAGATAAGGGCATCTCCATATTCTAAGCAAAATGCTCTGGGACACTGCTAAATTGTAGATGGCAAAATCTAATTTTTCAGGGTTGTTTTAAATCATTTGCAGAATAAACCAGACCTTATAGCTGTTAAACTTTCTTTGGTCCTTGTGGTTGTAATACATTTACTTTTTATTCCATGTAGATTCAGTATTTTCTGAATACTTCTACAAATATGTCATGGATATCAGCCACAGACACTGTATCTACCAATAGACCAGCAGCTTATTGTTCCTGGAAAAGGTTTCCTGTAGAGGAAAAAAGAAATCAAACAATCCTTTAAAAAGAAAATCTGACAAAGAAAATCTGCTCATGAGTTGACATTTATTAGGACAAGTTTCAGCTAGGAGGAGAATTTAAAAGCTAAGTTATAAAACACACAATGGGTGGAGCAGGTTACAATAGAGGTGTTGGCACAAAACTATCCAAGGAATTATGAGCACAATGTTAAAATAATAGGATCTCTTGAATAGGAAGCCACAACCTCTGAATTTGAAAGCCTTAGGTTTACTTTCATGTGAAGACTTGTTGATAGCACTGTTAAATGAAAACATCAGAGCACTTTCCATATTTCATAATGTGCTGCAATCTTGAATACAAACACAGACACAAAAAGCCAGCATTAAACACACTAAAACTTCAGAAAGTAATGGTTTAAAAAGGTGGCAGATGAGGCAATCCTATTCCTGCACAAATGATAACCATGATATGCTTGGAGGCTGCACTAGAATGACTTATAAAAAAAACTGTTTTGTTTTCATCCATGCTGCAATGATCAAATTGGTGTGCTTTTGTTAATTGCTCTTAAAAGCAATTTTATTTTGATGAAACTAAATGTCATTCTTGAGACTGACTATGCTGCAAGAAGGTGTTACAAAAACTTGAGGAGGAGAGAAATATGGTTACTGGAAAGTACACATATATTGATAATATGCTTCCATGGTCTAGTTACAGAAACATACTCTGCCTTTTGAAAAATTAATTCTGTTGTCTTTGGGAGTTTAAAGAGGAAAGAAAGGAGGGTTGGTTATCGGGTTTGTTTTTCCTTATTCACTTTGAAGGCTTTGAAACTTGTAGCTTTAACATACTATTTTGATAGGCTAGAAAAAAACATACTATGTGATGAAATAAGTGAAAAATTTTAGAATATTCTAAAATATGCCATCATTTAATTTCTTTTTAAATGTGATTTATATGAAATGCAGGAAAGCCAGACCTCTAAAAGCAAATGCTGATATAACACTAATTTTCATATTTGTTTCACAGCCCTTTTTAACATTGCAGCCTCTTCAGTACCACATTTAAGAGTGTTCTGTCGCAGCTTTTTTGTCTGTAAAACATACACTGCTTGGCATAAAGTTTTACAGCACTCACTAAGGAAGGAATAACTCCTCCAAAGCCATAAGAAATACAACATAAACCTGATACAATTTAAACTGCACGTATTCTCTCCCTGAAACCGCTTTCAATCTTCAAGAAACAAAGGCTTACATGGTTTTCATGGTTTTCCCTTGCTCATATGAGAATGGCAAGAGTAGCTGGAGTCCAAAGTGCACCACTAGGACGACTCTAGTGATGTTCATGATAGTGTTGCATCCTGGAGTTCCGGGTTTCTTCAATGAAACCAACTAAAACAACAACTAAAACAAGATGGGATTTAACAGTAATCCTGTTTTCAGGGGGGGCCTGGAAAGGTTTTCCAGTTCACTTCATTGTATGTCTAATTAGGTCCTGCAAAGCTCTGCTAGGGATTCAGATAGTTTCAATACTTTCTGGTGACAAGATAACATGGGACAACCATAGGAGAGGGCAAAGTGATAACAGGATACACACATGCAGATGGCAGAACTGATTGGGGGTTGGAACTGAATTATCTTTAAGGTCCCTTTTGACCCAAATCATTCCATGATTCTATGACTGCAGATAGCTAGAAGTGAAGTTACCAATGCCTCACCTTTTAAAGGGACAGGAACAGGCAGAAAAAGGAAAAAAAAAACAAAAACCCCCCAAACCAACAACAAAAAACTGCACCCAAATATGTTAACAATACATGCTTTTCAAAAAGTTTAAAAAACTATTTACATTTCAACAGTGAGAGCACGTCTCCCAGATTTTCTTCTAAACAAAACTCAATCATCTATATGAGATGCACCTGCATCAAAAAAATGCTTCTAGAAAATGGGTTAATATAAGAAAAAATAATACAAAATAAACAGAGTCAAACTCTATGCAGATGCAAACTGCTAGAGAATACTGTCTCTAAAACCCAGAGTGAATTCCCTGATCTGTTACTAAACCAGTGTAAAAAATAGAAGGTACTTTGTTATTGTTGTGAGTACAGAGAGTACTCCTCATGCAGAAATAGCAAAACATTGTTCTAAACATCAAGATACATAGAATTATAGAATCATTTAAGTTTTAAAAGACCTTTAAGACTATGAACCCAAATCAGAAACCCAACACTGTCAAGTCTGCCACCATATGGTGTCCCTAAGTCCCACATCTACAGGGCTTAAATCATTCCAGGGATGATGATTCCACACTTCCCCACTCTGCCTGTTGCAACGCTTAATGTTATAAAATGACAGAAGCTTAAAAACTTTGTTTCAAGATTCAGAAAATGAAGAAAATGTAGATTTTGGAGGAAAGGGCCTCAGACAGGAGAACAGTTCAACAACAGAGCAATTTCTTGTGCCAAGCTTTGTTTACATACTGTTGTCACATGCAACTGGGACTACTCTACACATCTAATTTTTTTATCAGACTACATGTACACCCAGGATATTGATTTTACAGGAAGACGTTCCTAAGTTTTTCCAAGTTCTCTTTCCTCTTCTCCTCTTTTCCTTCCCCCTCCCATTTTCCAAATGCCACAGAAGATGCCTACCAGAAGACAAAAAGCATTCCCTAAAGTTTTGACAAAATTATAAAGCACTAGAAAGAATGCTTGTGGTAGCAGAGCATTTCACTAGCCTCTCCGCCCCCATATTTAAATATTTATCTTTTAAATGTTTAGCACACTTTTCCATTAAAAATTGGTATCAATCAGTCCCACTTTTCTCATGGTTTTCTCTATTTATTGTCTTAATTTACATCTGGAAGTTCTTGAGTATCAGAGGATGTTGTAAAAATGCTTCCACCACCAAGTCAGCATTCCCTTTAAAGAGGAACAACATGATGTCTGAACTCTGGTCAGCCAACAGAAACAGAGAGGAAATCACTCCATCCACAGCAACAGAGTTTAAGTCATTTGGACGACTGTGAAAATAGGAAATTCTGCAATTTATCTACTTATGAAAACAACCCTGTGGTTTTAGATGTGTAGAGCAACTGGAGCATTCCTTTTCATAGTTTACTGGTAAGAGGACCATGTTTAAAACTTCATCTGTGTTGACTTTTATGCTTGTTTAACAACTATTATAAACAAGAGTTCTTAGTTTTGCTTTTAAGTCAGAGCAAAAGACTGGAGTGTACCAAGCCATTCCATCTAGTCAAATTCCTTGCATGGACCATGTTCCCTTCCACATAAAACCATTTGAAAACAACAAAAAAATAAAGACATCCTTTCTTTCTTTGTGTTCAGTTCCTTCTTTTTCAGAAAACTGCTAGAACCCCTAAACATTTTGTGTAAAAATACATATGGAAAAGTCTCCCCATCTTGATTATGAATAGGCAAGGTGAAAACATGAATTCTAGCAAAGCTAGGAGGATGATTCAAACATTGCTCAGCAAATATTCATGTATTACTCCACAAATTTTATAATTTTTTGTTTCTGTGTTAGCTGTGTTGATGCAGGCATGGTACACAGACACCTACAGCAGCAGACACAGAAATTACTTTGCCTAGGTAATAATTTCCAGCAGTAGGACACGGGATTTGCATTATCAAGGCTCTGCCTATCACTGAAGGGAATTACCTAGGTCCCCATATCCCTTTTGCTTCAGCCACTTAGGACCAGCTGAAGGCCCTGAATATTAACAGAGCTCATCCCTGTCTTCTACCCAGCCACCTCCTGAGAGATCTCACATTCCAGATATTATCAAAATTTGGCTACTGGGAATCTTGCCATTATCTCAGGTTGTACCTCTTAGGAGCCATATCTTATCATAGTCTCACTATACTCAGTACAGCTGACTAGTGTCAGGCAGAGAGAGCTCCCTGAAAATGATGTGACATCAGGGGAGGCAAAAGAACAGTACACAATATGTGCCAGTATGCTTAAGTTTATATCAGAGGTGTTTTCTGCATAGATCAGTTAGCATCAACTTGGATAACAAGACTTGATCCACTTGAACCAGTATTTTACACTAGAAAATGATGGGTTTTAGACCATTTCTCTCTTAGCTATCAAGCTGAAACAAACATAAATAAACAAACTGCAACTGTGAAGAGTTATCAGTGTTTGCAGTGTAACAAAAGAAAACAATCACCTTAACACATCAGCACTGTCAAAAAGCACGAGAGCTGTAGGCTTTTACTCCCTCATGCTAGGGCTCTGTTTTTTACATACAAAAATCTGAGGCATTATGAGAATATCTCTCTAGACGTGTACGTAAAATCTACCTGGAACAATCATAAACCAAACATGTACGTTAAGTTTGTTAATAAGTTACCTATTTTATAAAATTCAGAGTAGCAAAAGTTTTGGAAAGAAACAGGTCTTAAATGCAATCAACAGTGGTGTTTTTAATAATAAATAGAGAGCATGACAGCTTCTATACTATCTTTTTTGTTTTTTCCCCTCTCCCCTCTCCTTGCATAAAAAGCTGTCAATTCAATGAGCCAAAATGAAGTAAATGGTAGCAGACATGGAAATCGGAGCCGTAATGGCATGTTCAGCAGAGGTTTGATTGCTGGCAAAGAAAGATCTGTCCACTCAACATCTGGCTGATTTTGATCCTTCGAGTTTAGCTGCCAAATGACTATGTCATTTGGACTCAGGAGATGGAGGCATGAGGGAGACCTGATATCATCACCCCAAATAGACTGGGTCTTGCTCTGTGCTTCAAGTAGGCTTTTAAGATCAGCAGGAGTGAAGGAAGTTGTCCTATTCCAAGGAAAATCTGACTTCATAAAAATTTCCACAAGCCAAAAGCTGGAACTGTTAGTGGTATACTGGGAGGTGGAAGAAAACATGTATGTGTGGTACGCTCACAAGCTTGTTATAAACTTCTTTAACTGTGCTGATCACTTCTAGTCCTGCACTTTCATGGTTGCAACTTCCACCTATAAGTCTGTAACAATAAATCTGTTTATTTAGAGAGTAATTTTAAAGTCCTTTTGGTTAAGCCCCCTCAAAAAGTTTAGGTTTAGAAAACATTCTTCACCCTGCCATATTTTTATTAATTATTGTCTTAAGCAAGCTTAACCATAACAGCTAGTGAATGTACATGTTTAATGATCTGAAGAATGTCATGGAGTAGACTTAGACTTATTTTTACTGTAAGGAGGGTCCACCTTTATATGCTTTGCAGTACATGAGGCAAATAGTGAAAGACATTTCAAAAATGGCAGGAGACTGTGAGGATAGTCATGGAAGGATCCCCAGCAAAGCTACAGAATTTTGTAAAACCAGTTGCACGCATGGAGATTTAAACCCCAGCACACATTATGGCCCTCTAAATATCCATAATAGAACAAATACAACTTTCTCCAAATGGCCCATTTACCTGGGTCCTAGGCACAAGGGGGAATTTGTCCACAAGGAAATTATAGCAAAAGAGAAACTGCAACAACAAATCATTGGATTTTGGAGGAGGACAGTTTAAGTAACTCCAACTCTATTGTTCTATTAGGAAAATGTCACAGAGAACATTTGCTGCACCAGACATCAAACTCTAGTGACCAGAACAAAAGCAGATTGCTTTTGATCAGCTGAGGAGGACTCTTCAGCAGCTTCAAACTGTGACAAAAGTCACAGGAGCCACCAGTTTGCTGTGGCCACATATCAGTGCCCCAGTGCCTCGACACAGAGGCTGCAAGCATTAATGAAGATTTCACTGTCACACACTGTGGGTCTCCTGTACACACAGGGACCAAAGGCACTGGGGTCACCTGCAAGCTCCAGGCTGCAACAGTAGCTGTGAAGCTGCAGGGTGGGAACCCCTCTCCCAGCCACAACTTGCTTGCCCTGCCTTGTCAAGAGCAGAGTGCTGAGCCAGATGGGTCAGCTGGGTTCTTGAGTCCTCCATTAGAAGGGTGGGAATTAAACCACTCTGCTTCCTATCACTTTGCAAATCCATGTTTCCCATTAGGTTTTCTGAATTACCCTTAACCTCAGCCATATGCTTGCTGGGCAACTCAATACAAAGGAATTTGACATTTTTCTAAAACAGTCATCAGGTAGTAAAAACCATATTTGTAAAACAGTTTGTGGTCAGCTGATTTTACAGACTCAAAAATCATTGCAAGAAATACATTAAAACCCTATTAAAATGCTCTGAATAGAAGATACAAATTATATTGACATCTTCAGACTTCATTACAATTAATTCCTATTTAAATTTCTTAAATTTCTTATTGAGACATGAATCATTTTAGATAAGCCAATTTCAAACACAAAGCCAGCTATTCATACAAAAAAACCCAAACAAAAGCAACCAAATCAAAAAGCAGTAAGTGTGAAGATAAGGATGTTACTCAAACTTATTTTAAAGGTCTGGACTTAACTACACTTAGTTATTATTGCTGCCTCTGAAAGTGTTATAGAAAATTTGGCAGCAACAGAAATCTTTATTTCCTCAATAAACAACTTAGTTACAGTAGCTATAAAAAGAGGCTACTTCATATTTAACATTGTCTACAGAACTTATAGACAAGAAAAAACACAGTCTTTCTATGGTTCAATGACACAGAAAGAGTAGCAACAAACAAATGACTAAATCTTGAAAAAGATATATGACCAGATAAATTGGCAGAAATTTTAACCTCCTATTTTAAGACATAAATTTGAGGAAGGCATTTGTTTATGTCAGAGAATAAAAAGACCTACTTCAATATGAATAATTTTAAATTGATATCTTGAGATCCATTGTCCAGTGGTAGTGAAATAAAATTCTTGGGTAAGTATTCAAATTATCATTCAATAGCATGTCTTCTCAAGCTGTCCTAAATGCTTGTCCTATACAACTTTTAATTCATCTCTGAGGAGGACAACTGACTGTACCAAATAAGGCAACACAGAAGATAAACGTTAAGACTGGTAGCTGGAAGTGTCTGAAGTATCATTCTTTCCTGTATTTTATCCTAATGGAGCCACCACTCAGCCAACCCATACAGTCAGCACTCTCTCTCAATGTGAGTTTCAACTCCTGCACCCTTGACTTGAAACAACCCACACTGCATAAAAATTTCATTTCAAACAAGACATTTTCATGGGATTTTTTCTTTTCAGTGAGGAAAAAATATCCTTTCATCTGAATGACTTTGTTTTGTTTTAATTTCAGCTTTTAATACCAAACCGTTAAACTGAAACCAGAGCCTTGATATGATTTTTTTTTCAGTTACTACTTACTCATCATAGTGATAAATTTATTTCTTACTTTAACGTTAGCACAGAGAAACTAAACCTTGGGCTTCAAATCTTTGCCTCAAGATTACAGATGTTTTTGGGTTTTTTTTAACAATCCCCTATCATCTGTAATATTTGGCAGTGGGGGGTACGTTATGGTTATATCACCATGCCTTGATTTTTCACCTGAAACTCACAGACTCATTTGTATATCAGCTTGTATTTCATCCTAAATGCAAATACACTGAAGTGCCTGGTTTCAGTGAAACACTGGGGTCCAGTTTTTGCAGTGAAGGGGACTTACATCCGTATTGCATTCTGGTCCTACTAAAAATAAAACATAGCATTTAAAATAAAAGACTTGATTTTTCCTCAGTATAGTCTGGACAAGTATTGAGCAAAAGCATCATCCCCAAATACCCAAGCTGGTACATTACTATTTAAGTCTCAAGGATACCTGTGCATGGTGAATACATTATTAAGATGAATTCCTGGGATAACTGAAGTCAACTAAAACACCACCTTCAACTTTATATGGGTGAATGACCATAATTTAAGTTTCCAAAGACTTCAAAATTAGCTTTTCAGCTTTGCTATTCAAAAAGTAGAGTTTAGGTGCCCAAATGAGAAGGTAAATAATTTGGCCCCAAAATTACTTATATTTCCTACTCATTGGTAACTGCTAGAAATACTCTCCAGGTAATAAAATCAGTATTAAACAAAGAATAATTCAAATAAATTTGGAGTAAAATATTTTCATCATTAGTTTTCCAACTTCAAAATGTAATACGAAGGTGAATTTGGCTTTCCAGCATTTTACATAAAAAATGAATAAAAATTTACCCAAGTACTTTTTTCATGGGGAAAGGAAGGTGAGGGTGCCATAAGAAAGGAGGAGACTCTAACAAGCAGGGGGGGAAAAAACATCCAAAATATAGAGTTTATGATCAAGGTAGTAAGAAAGAGCACCAAAAGCTGAAAACCGGTTTCAAGCCAAATTTCAGGGTGTTATTTACATGCTGCCCAAAATTTGGGCATTTGTGCATTTGGCACATGTATTCTAATACTTGGGCATTTTTAAACTTTTTCATTTAAACTTCATAAATGAGCTGCTTTTTCCTTGGTAATAAAAATGTATTTTTTCAAGCTAAGTCACTTGGCAAAGCACTTGAACCAATGCCAGAATACCTGAGTTGTTTTATTTTTTATTCTTAGGTAATTCCATTTCCTCCTCATTTAGAAAATTCTAGATTTTGAATTAGTGAAAATTAAGTTAATCACTGCATTATCAAGACACTAGCTACATTTGAGTCAAATCTCAGCCCTTGGAAGAACATGGGATAAATAAATAACTTCTATTTTTAAATAAAGACTGGGAGCAGAAAGCACACCTTTTACCAGAACACATTTTCAGTTATGGGCTACTTCTAGAGCCAACTTTTAGAAGGCCAAATTGGCAACTTTTTCATCATGGCTACATATATGAACTCAGCCTGTCTTTTGAATATAACTGTTTATTTTAAGCTAGACAAAAGAGAAACACAGAGTAACCCAAGTTGGATTTCCCACACCAGGCACTATTCTTCGTTTGTAAGAGGTACCTCCTCCAGATGAGACAATTTCAAGATTAGCAGAATGATTTATTGACAGCTTACGGAGTAACTCAGCACCCCCTATTTGACCTTCTGCCTTGTTAATGGATTCAGAGACGTCAGCCTCTCAGCTCTGGCTCAAGTCAAAAAACATGTTATGATCACTGAAGTACTGTTAAAAACTCCTCCAGATTTGGTACCTCCAAACCTTAGGTCAGAACTGAAACTGAATGTATTAATGAAATAGAAAGGCAGAACTTTGAAACTCAGGCTGGGCTTAGCACAGACCCTATGGAATCAATTTGAGGAAAACAGACCAGAAACAGTTGTAAAGAACTACAAAACTTTAAAATAATTATATTTTAAAAACTAAACAAACAAACACAAACCACTGACTTTCTTTATTCAGTCTCTTTATCAATCTAGAAAGCAAACTACATCAACATCAACGCAGCGCAAGACACGGCCAACAGATCCTTCTCCACAGTCCTGCTTTGCTCTGAACAGAACTTTTTCTAGAGAAGTTCATCAGCATGTCACCCACATTTCCACTGGCAATTCTTTATGAAACAGTAAAAATGGCTTCTGTTCCCTTGACAATAATCAATTGTTTTGAGGAAGGGGGAGAAAAACAAGAACGTTTTCATTCTGTGCACTGTGTCCAAGCATCCTAAATATCTTCAACATATAAAGCTGCCTTTCAAAAATGGAAAGATTTAGCTGATTTCATAATTGAAAAGTACTCCTATAGTATGGAGCACTTACACAGATTTTCTTTTTCTAGGTTGATACAAGGCAAATTGAACAAATCAAGATCTGAATATGCCATATTGGTCTTAAGACTGTAGCCATATTCCAGCTCCTTTTGGATTAAAGTAGATGCCAAAAGCTTGAAAACTGCCACTCACTACAACAGATTAGCCTAGTATTCATGAATGTAGGAGAAATAATATCAGAAATGTCTCCTTGAGAGAAAACATACCTCCTCTTGAACCAAATAAAAAAATGTATCAGCATATCCACAGTTCCTGTTATGTTCTGCAATGAGGTCATCCTTCTCCAAGTTCTTGATTTGAAATACAGTATTCTATCTTTTATTTTCTACCCACTCCTTCCCTTTTTCTCAATACAGCAATACATATAAACATACAGGCAAAGGGGCTTCGCAGAAAGACTGGGTTTGAGGGAGACAAGTCACTGTCTTAGCTTTACTTCTTTATTACTTAATCACAGACAGATTTCTTCCCTTGACCAAAGTTTTTCCCCTGTAAAGCATGGGATTTGATATATGTCTTTGGAAATAAAATTAATTAAACCTCACCTTGTAGAAATTTTCAGGACAGGGTCTGCACAGAGTGATGCGTGAAACTTGATGTAAGGGTTTATTACAACAGGCACAGAATTACATAAAAAGGTTCACCCATGCAAGATGCACTCAACTGCCATCAACTGTTTTTTGCAATAAACATGATCACGATTTTCTACACAAATTTAAATCATCAGCAACAACAAAAAAACTGAAGACAATATTCATTTAGCTATGACAAAGCAGTAAATTAGTGGGAAGAAATTCAAATTACTGCTAAGAAAGATCTCAGGCATCTGAACCATTCCCAGAATCGTTTATAGGGTGTTTGCTTGCTTGCTTTTCTTCTGCTAATGAGCACAACATGAGATGCTTCATTTAACATCTTCCTAAGAGATAAAATTATTCTCCTACTGCCCATGATTTTCTTAAGGAGTACTAAGAGATGAATCAAACAGTAAACAGTAGTACTATGGCAGAATAAATTACCATTTGAGGCTACCCTTATATTAGTCCCAGTACAACCATTTACCACTTGATTTTCAGCTCTATAAAATGCCTCTAGGTGTTTTCTTGCATAGAAAAATCACACTTCCTTTAACACTATAGTTTCTGTCCCTTCAGAAAATTTGCCATCTTTTTTTTTTCTTCACTGTTTATCTTTACTGGCTGCCAGTGTCAGTTTTGCAACACAACGCTCCCTCCCTGTTCAGTTTGTCTTACATAATGAGTTTCTTCACTTATGTGTTTCTTTCTGATTTATAGCTCAGAAGCGCATTCATTTCACTTGCTTCCTAAAACACCACAAACACACTGCAAGGATACATTTCAAAATAAAGGGATAAAATCCTTTTTTAGGATGGATCTTCACAGCTCAAACCCAATATGACCCAGACAAAAACCCAGATATTTCACGACTAGCACACAGTGGAAGCATGTAGGATGTGTGCTTATGGTTCTGTAAGGTGAAGGGAAGTACCACTCCATACTGGGAGAAAAACATGAAAGATTAAACAAGATTTAACATCCAGTAGCAGCAGTAATGAAGATACCTCTGTCTCTGGGGAAGTTGCTTGCTCTGCCTTCCTTGCTTTCTCCTGCAAAGCTGTGAGGCCACGCTACAGATAGCTCAGGACCCTGATAGGTCTGAAAACAGTAAAAAATAGGCAAGTGTTTTTACAGCCAAATCAGTTTTCTGATATTCCTTCACTGCATTATCACAATATTGTACCAGCATTGCTGTGGAGAAAGAAATCAGCTGGGAATTCATATGTAAGTATTAATTTTCTGGTTACTAATGATATTACAGCTTTCATAAATCAAAGAACACTTAAACATGTTTGACACGTTTCTACTGAGCATTATTTACTACTGGCATTCATTCCTAAAGTCATGTTTGAGAATGCCTTAGTTTGTTTATGTTCTCTTTTACTTCACAACTCATTGGCCTAATTACTATTTAAGTGCAACATTTGTGAAAAAAAAAACCAAACAAAAAGGAAGGAATAATTAATCGAAATTCATCAGGATATTAAATCACTTTTTTTCCTGTGACAGACTGCACCATTAGTCATTCTTTTCCACTGAAAACATGTCTTCTGTGCTGCCTCTTACTGTGTCAGCCATAGGGGCTTTGGACACGTGTTTGATGAGATCAGCTTTGGGACCTTTATTAAATGCAAGAGAAATGGAACTTGACAAGCAGCTTGACCAACAAGCTACAGAGTTTTTCCAAAGCCTAGGATGACCTCCTGGTGAAGTATTTCTTCCTTGGCTAGAAAGGCAGTCTTCACTTAGCCAGCAGCAAGCTGAGAACAAGCATCAGGGAACACGTTCAATTGCACTTCGAAAAGAAAAGCTGTTTGAATGTTTGTTTTTGAGTATAAATCAAGAAAAGAGAAGTTTTAGATCTTTAGTTATCCTGAGGCTTTGTTTCCATTTCTAAATGAACAGTTGTTAGCATGATCTGCTACTCTAATGCATACATTTTTTTGAAATTTGAATATTTTTTGTTGTAAAGAATCTTCATAGAGAACTGACATGATAAAAAAAGAACAAATGCAGATACACACTGACTGAGGAAAGAATTGACCTCAGCATCCTGTTTGATGAGTAGCTTGAGATTCATTACTTTCCCAGAAGCTGAGATTGAAAACAAGTAAAAATTATCGTGTGCAATTACTGATTTACTTTATTCAAATGCACAAGAGAGTGTTTGTTCTGTATTCAGTAGAGTCACTCACTACAGAAAGGCAGAGCTAAAAATTAGTGGAAGGACAGTTCCAGCTAGAAATTAGAAAAAAGGCCAATTTCATGCCCTCCATGAAACCATCTGCAATTCTCAGTTCATGATCGCTACAGTACTCTATCCATTACCACAGACAAATGTAAGCTAAAATTTATATTTTTGCAGAGAAGTGTCCTTTCTTCCTCTTTGTTTATCTGAAAATGACTAAGGGCCTCCAGACATTTGTCTCACAACTGTGAGTCATCTACCTACATATATACACACACATATGTATAAGGCCTATAGGGTATTCACAGGCAATGGTAATTAACTGCACTGTACTTGGAATTAGTGTCTGCTTCATAGGACAATGGGAAGACAGACAACAGAGATAATTTTGAATAAATAATAAGGCTACTTCTGGTTCTGGCCAGGACAGGATTAATTTTTGCAGTAGTCAAGAGGGGGCATGGTTAGGACCTGGGAGTTAATCTATCCCAGCTCACAGCATTTCCCAGGGATGGGGGAGAGGGTCCCTTCTGGATTGGGTAGCATGGCAGAATGAGCAGTTGGGTATTGCCAGCAGTGAGAACTCAGGTGTCAATA
>VXBB01009154.1:0-37535 GCA_013399915.1 Illadopsis cleaveri | reverse complement strand
GGTACATGGATATCCCGTTCCTTTGGAGGTACATAGGTATTCTGTTCCCCTGGAGGTACATGGATATCCCGTTCCTTAGGCGATGCATAGCGCTGAACCTGCCGTTCATGTGGTGGTTGGGTCAAGGCACTGNATATCCCGTCCCTTAGGCGATGCATAGCGCTGAACCTGCTGTTCATGTGGTGGGTCAAGGCACTGTCCTGTGTCTTTGTGTTGACTCCTCAAGGAGGAAATGGTGCCACACATACACACATCAACCTGTAAAGCTGCTAGTGGTACCTGAAGAATGAATTTCTGGTAACTAAGCCACTGAAAACTTCATGGCCTTTTTTCCAGACCTGGCAAAATGCCACAAAGTCTCATGAAAAATATGTTGTACATTGTTAATATTGACGTTTAGATGAAACAGTCTGCAACTTAAAGAAACCCCAAAATCACACCACCATCAGGTAAAGCAGGAAAGGGCCATAGCTCTGAAACCTAAGGACACTTCTTTTTTGCTTTTCCCATACCAAAACCACGTGTGCTTTGAGAAGCAATGGTTTGAAAGACAGCAGTCACTCTAGAAGTATACACCATTTGCACTCTGTACTTTAGGCCCCAGCAAAGCAGTCCAAAAATCACAAGCTTTCAAGTACCTGTGGTGCTGCATCCTCCTCCTCCCCCCACTCTTCCAGGCCACACTGTCATCTAAGAAATGCTTATGATGCTTTGGCCTTGACAAACAGAACTGGCCTCAGCTCCTCTTAGCTCCTCAGAAACACTGTCTGCTCCCAGGAACTGCTGCTGTCTTGTTTTCTTTATGAACAGCCTTGGAAATTATTTTTCTTGCCCGAATGGCGTACCATCGCTGTTATCACACTTTCAGCTAAGTGCCAACACTAACTGTGTCTGGGATGAAACACTGTTACCCTAGATGTCTACGGCTTGTAAGTAGGGCTAAGTCCTAAATCAGGTTAAATGCTGTTAAGTGTTATTCATCTGTTAAATTTTTACAGTAAAGTTCTCAGTTAAGTTAGGTGTAAGTTGAAGTGTCATTCCTCTGTAAAATTGTTAGGTTTAAGGTAGAAGTGAACATTACTGTTGAGTGCTGTTAAGATTTTAGGCCTTATTCCTTTTTATCCTTGCCCTCACTATATACACACATCCCTCTCGCCAGATCTCAGTTCATTTCTTTTTTTAATTGCCTGGATTTTGTTAGGTTTTGTTGTTGCTTGCTTTCCCTTGGCGTGCCTTAACTGTCCTGTAAGTAGTAGAGTGAATCTTCCCAAGAAACTTTGTTGTCCTGTCACTTAGTATTAAATCTGGGTTTTGCTGATACCCTTACTAGTGATTTTTCAAACACTTGTTCCTAATAATACTTTAATTTTGTTGGGATTTTTTTTCATTTCTCCCAGTATTTTAGTAGCCATTACTAAGTATAAGGTTTTTATGACTATTAGCTGTTTCATTTTTGTGCATCCCAGAGCAAGCTGTAAATGCAGAACGAGGGACATGGTTTTCTGGTGAACTTGGCAACAACTAGGTTAACAGCTGAACTTGGTGGTAAAGGTTTTTTTCCCCAGCTGAATGATTCTGAGACTCTATTCCAGACCTCACTATGAAACGCTACAGAGCCGACTGCAAATATGGAATAAAACCCACAGCATGCAAGTTGTTTCACCATGAGGCAAGGTGCTCCAAGTTCCTCATTTTAAACGCATCTAATTTGTAAAATAAAAGTTTTATGCTCAAGTAATACAGATGGAGTCCTCATAAGCCTTACTGGAATTAGCCAGATTGAACCACTTAGCTGTAAATCAGAGCTGCTTGTTTTTAGAATAAATTTCCAAGAGGTGATTGCAAAGAGGTATAGTCTGCAAAAACAAGACAGTAAGGAAAAGTATGAATATGAAAAAATAAAAAGGTGTGTGAATAAATATACCTCTAACTTTCTTCTTACCACACAGAATGCATTATGTAAAGCTTTCAGCGTAAGATTAAAGGAATGACAAGTGGAAGAATGGCAATTATTTTCTTTAATGAAGAAAATATGATTTGTAACCTTGAAAGAGTAACTTTTTTATCCAGTCTGGAGGACTAAACCCAAGCTTTACACAGATTTGCAGCCAGCCTCTGATATTTTCATGTACAACCAAATACTTCAGGCAGCACGTTTAATTTAGGAATTTTCACTGTTTTTTCTTTTTAGAGACTCATGTTTACATTCAAACTTTAAAGAATAAAAAAGATACAAAGCTTACAGATCAAAGAACTTGCCACCCTCTGCACCAATACTAAAACATTCTTTTGCTTTCTCTCTGTACAGTACAAACCCAAGATGCCAAGGATTACGTGATTAATGTGGTTGTCTTTTCCATTTCATGAACCCAACGCTCAAAAGTAACGTACGAGTTTGGAGAGGCATTTTATTTAGACAACTGAAAACAGTTAAACATTCAGAAGCAGCATACAATGAAACAAAACCCGAACCAAATACCTTTAAGTACATAATCCCTTCTTTTCAATTAGAGCCAATTTTTTTCCAACTCTCAAGGAAAAAAAAAAGAAAGGTAAAAGCCATTGTATCTCTTCTTCATAATAATGAAAACACACTACAATGAGTCTAATTGAGATTGGAGAGACTGGATCTTGGCTTGCACACTTCTTTGAAAAGACAGTAGGCAGTTATGCCAAAAAGCCAGCAGAACTCTACTACTTGTCTTTTGGGTTTTTATTTGGATGCTCAGTTCTCTTACAGACAACACCTAGCCAGTTCCACCGCATTCTCATCAATTACTGCCCATCTTTGCCCCGGGAGGGAGCGCTCTCTGCAAGGCTGCTGTCTGTCACTGCTCGCTTGATTTAGTCTCGCATGTCCATGTGCCACGTAACAGCTGCAGTAATCAGGCTTTCACTTCAGGAGTTGAGCTGTACACTGTATCTGAGTTTTCAGAGGCAATCTCTTCTGCAACTGAATAAAAAAGGGTGTTATTTAACTTTACTTCAGAGATATAAACCAAAGGAATGTTGCAGGGATTGCTTAAAGAGACCGGTTCAGTTTGTTTTGCTATTCAACCTGATCCAGCTGTTCTGCCCCATCTGTTCGGCCTGCACAGCTCCAGTCACCAGTCTGACACCACATAATCAATGTCAGGCAAATGTATTCAAAGATCATTTGAAAGGAGTGAACAATACCAGAAAGCACTTGAGGGAAAGTACTTCTTCCATACTAAGGAATGCTATCATCTTGACTATCTTTTAATACTGAAGCAGTTGAAGCTGACAGTTCAGTTCATTACCTATTTCCTCCTCTGCAGTTCCTGGAAGGGTAGTCCTTGCTTTTGCTGCTTCTGCATTCTCCTCTTCTGTAGAGAAAGAGTAGAAAAACAAACAGTCAATACCTTCAGTTTCACCCACCCACCTTAACTAAAAAAAAACCAACAAAAGTCATTTCCATTTAATTCAGTGTTTGTTGAGGAGAAATACTCGAGCAAGCAATTCTATTAATGAATATCCACGTGTAGTTATTGCTTCCCTCTCCCCAAGCTGAAAGAACCAGAGTACAATATAAAATAAAACTACACTTCTTTCTAGAGAGTCTTTCTTTCAGAATTATAGAAGTGGTATCACATATTTCTCGCTCTTTAACATAAAAATACATCAGGCTCTGGGCTTGAATATCCACAAAGTGTCTATATTCAAAAAGCTTATGGGTGTGATGTTAATTGCTTACATGACAGCTACAAAGATCCTTCAATCTAACAGATTTGAGTAGATCAGAAACCCTCAGAAGACAGGAGTTACTGTATGAAACTCAGTGTTTACTACTAAGGATAGCTATTACTTCAGAAGTGCACACAGAGTTGCCAAGTTTCAGCAGGACCAAGCACACACTTACCAGGAACTACACACTTCCAAAGGCCATAGGTTTTCCCTACTGTTGTCTGCCACAGCCTTAGTGTGCCATCCTCAGAGCCACTTGCATATAACTCTCCGTCGGGGCTAAATCTCACGCAGTGAATGGGACCAAAGTGCCCTTTGTAAGATTCTGAAGGGAATATGTCAAGAGCATCAATTTCACATTTCAGCCAACAACTGAAATTTAAGTACAAACCGATTTAAGTACAAATTTAAGTACAAACTGATCAGCTTCTGATACAAAACAGAGTTTCCCTGAATGGGTGTGTCAGCAATGTCTACTTTAGCCAAGATATTGTTTCATTAACTTCAAGGAAAAAGGTACTTAGTTATTCTAGACAAAACAGCAAAGCAAGCCAGCAGCATGGACTACACATGCTCTGTTCCTTCAACCACGCCTTCCACAAACAATTTTAAATGAGGACTGGATCAGTAAGAAAATATGGGGTTTTTGAAACAAATCTGGCCAACACATCATATTTTTCATAAATGTTGCAACTGACATATTTAATGAATAGTATGACAACTTAACATACAAATACTATAGCAATACACAATGAGAATTTTTTGAATAGGTGCAGAATTGCTGAATGGATGTTTTAATTAGTTGTAGAATAATACTAGGTATACTGAGATAGCAAAAAATGTTAAACTGATTATATAACTTTATATCATCCTTTTGCACAGCATGCTATGCTAAAACCTCATCTGAGTACAACAGTTTCATTTACTGGTCACTATTTTATTAATACCTATTTCAGAATTCCTCTATGATAATAGGAGACAAACATACCTAATTCTTCTCCTGTATTATAGTCATATTTATAGAGTTTAAAATCTTCACCACCTGCAACCAAACATTCTTTCGCAGGGTGAAGTGATGCAGAATTGATTGTTGCAGGTGCTTCAAATGATTTAATCTGCTCTAGACTGAGGGAGAAAAGTTTGTTAACAAAGTTCATATTAAAACAAAAAAATCCTGAGAGCAAAGAAACTGTGATTCTACTGATCTCAACTGCTTTTACCAGAAATAGAATACAACCCCAGAGTTTCTGAAACAAGTTTTGATACTTGCAAATCATGCTTGTCAAGTTAGAAATGAGTTTAGAATAAGCAAAACAAAAGCTCACGCATACAGAACTACTTCATATGTTTAAGCATTAAACTTCCTTCCTTGAAACATGATAGAGATGCCAGATTTGACAGCTTGGTGATTCTGGCCTTGTACAGTCAGTTTTTACCCACAAGAAGCCCATCACTCCACCTGTGAGAACTGGAGTTGTGGACTCACGTTTCTGCACTATGAAAAGCAATAGTCTTCCCATAGGTTATCACCAGTATCTGCCCTTCTGGAACATACTCCATGCTGCTCACTGACATTGCCACATTTAGTGACTTCACCTCAGTCATGGTACTCCGGTCCCAGAGGCTTAAAAGGAAACAAAAAGGGAAAAAAAGACTCTCAGACCTCTGCAAATCAAACAATTTCCACCTCACATCCACGGCAAGACCTAGATCAAAAAGGCACCCATCAAGGAACGGGGTTTGATTCCAGAGGTACTTCAGATCTTCAGTGGCTTTATCTGAATTCTCACCTAGGCCAAGCTTAAGACACATTCCTTTTTTAAAATACTTTTACCTTTGCAGCTTAATACCACAACATTAAATGGTATATACACACCATTTAACTACTCAGTGTTTCTCTTGGAGATTAAAAATCTTGGTTTAAGTCTCCTAAGCAATAGATCTTGAAGCAAGGCTTGAAGACTCTATTCTGTCTTTTTACTTCCAGACAAAGATGTACTAATCCCAATTTACAGAGGCTCATTAAACATAATTTAGTTTTCTATCTAGCAGTGCAAGAGGTATCTAAACAGAAATTAAATTGTTCTGCTGCTGAGACAAATAAAAATCTTTATTCACTAGCTGACTGCTGCATTTCTATTCCTGCAATTTAGAGAAAAACAAACAGGACCAGGCTCTTGCCTATCTTGAACCACTAGGAAACTGAAGAAGACAAAGCAGCAATAGCTCAGGACAGTGTGTATGCAAGAGACCTCATCTATAAATTCATCTTCTTTAGGATTACAAAGGCATAAACTTATTCTATGCAGTTCTCAAAGACCAGTTCTTCTTATCAGGGAGAACACAACTATGAGGAGCACATGTTAAAGGGGTAAATCAGAACTATTAGCAAAATGATCTCTGACAGCAGAACAGAGCTGTATCAGGCATGCAGCTACAACAATCTAGGATCAGGTAACCTGTGTTACTCATATCCTTCACCAAAATAACACAACTATATCCTCACACAGAGCATGACAAATAAAGAAAACTGAAAGTTGCTTTTCCTTACCGGACAGTTTTATCATCAGCTGAAAGAATCTGTTTGTCATCACTGCTCCATAAGGCCTTTTTAATGCCAGAAGTATGTCCACTGACAACATCCGGTTCTTAAAACAAAGCCAAACATTTTAATACATGTAATAAAATTAAATAATGGCATGCAGCAGTTTGGGGGCTTCCTTAAGCTACACAGATTTCCATCTACTAGAGACTGTAGAATTACTTCAAGCACTTAGGACTTTATTTGTAGACCTTATTCCAGGAACAGGATAAATGCAAACTGGGTATCTGATTCCCTAGCTTCCAAAAACTTCACTTGGTGAACATCAGGGTTCTCTGGCTTCCTATCAACCATCAACAGTTCAGTATCAACATGAATTTAAACGTGCTTACATATGTGGAGTCCTTTTTTTCTTTCAGATGACTGAATTTAAATTAACTAGAACAATTTCTAGTGTGTCTGCACTGAACTGAAACATGCTCTGCCTGAAGTGTTCAAGACCAGGTTGGATGAGGCTTTAATCAACCTGATCCAGCAGCTCAAAGAAGAGGGTTTGGAACCAGGTGATGTTTAAGGGCCTCTCCAACCCAAGCAATTCTGGGATCCTTGTATACCAAAGGCTCATAGACATTACATCTGTAAAACAATCCTCAACATTGTTCTTTGTGATTCACAACAGAAAGCAGCCCCCTAGTTTCAGAACTTTTATTAGCTCAAAAAAGCTCCCAAGCTGAATCAGTTTTAAAAGCAGACTCACCTGCTTCTGGCTTGCTCAAGTCATAGATACGCAAGAGCTTATCTTGTCCACCTGTTAACAGATAATTGCTATCCTGAAACAGAAGTTATAGAGAGTCAACTCTACTTTGAATCAAAATACAGCCTTTGTCTGTGAGTTAAAATCACAGCTTTTTCTCTCAGCCAGCCTCTAACACACTTGTTACATTAACCCTACAATCTTAAAAATGAGCAGCGGTATTTTAGATTATTTACCTGTTAAGATATACAATAAAAAAGCAAAAAAAGTAACTAATAGCAAAACATACTCAAAAACTTATTCCCCTGGTGAATAAGGTATAAAGGTTTCTCATACCTGTGTAAAATCCACACTTTTGACAATGTGTTTGTGAGCCAGTGTGATTAGTTCATCGCCTGACACAGCATCCCACACTTTGCTAAACAGCAGGAAGAAATATTCATATTTTAGAAGCACCAGGACAAATCAACCTGGACAGTCAGATGAATTTGTAAGCAATCTTTCCTGATGCCATCACAACATTTTATCCTAAGTGCTACATTCTTATAAGTTGTAACCCAGTTAATCAATAAGAATATTTTATATATATATTTACTAGAACTTTTTTTGGACTGTCCCACCACTTTCCTTTATGCTCTTCTTCAGGACTATGCAAACTAATTAATATTTTAGTTTGAAGACAAAGGTGGCTCTTCTCTGCAACTTCATTAATAGAATTTGCCCTCTACTAACAAGATTCAACTTGCAAAATATTCATTAATACTGCAAACAGCACAAAGAAACAACATCAAAGAACTAATTCACTAGAAGTCTCTTGTAATAAAAAGAGGCTAACTGGTAGGTGAAAAATAAAAATTCCCCTCTCAACTCTGCTATAACTACAGTGCCAGAGATTAGAGCTGCACAGGAGAGTTAAGTAAACCAGTATGATAATTAAGCACATCAAGAAGTTGTTCATTGTGAGAGAATTAACTGTAGCTGCTTTCAAGAAGGTAAAAGTCTAGGTTTTACTTTGGCCAGCCAAAGATAAGCTAACAGTTACTAAAGAGAAACAAACAGATCAGTAATTTAGTACAGGTCTGCTGTCACAAAGAGCTACGGAATAAAATCCAAATACAGAGCACGAAGACAGCTCATCACTTACGCTGTGAAATCTGCTGCTGCTGTAGCTGCTTTGGTGGCATCCGTGTTCAGGGTGGCACCCCAAACAGCACCTTTATGGCCCAGAAAGGTGCCAATCCAGTCTCCTGTGTCTCCCTGGCGCAGCATAGGCTTGCCATCTTCACAGAAACAAAACCAACACTCAGGTAAAAAGGAGGAAGCAGTTTTTTTAAAAGAAAAAATATTCATTTGCACCAGCATGTGGAAATACCCCATACTTTACAAAGCCACTCCTTGCAGAGGGGTTTAGCTGTAGAGTTTAGATATGCAGCTGTACTTGCTGCATGCATCTAAACTGTACCAATATTCAAATGCTGCAAATGAGATAAAAGATTCCTGGTAAAAGTCAGCATCTTGTTTTAAGATAGATGAAAGGTCTATTTTCAAGGGTATGTTCCTTAGAAAGGAACATTTCATTTAGGTTTTGTTTTTACTAAACTTTTCTTTAGGCAGGACAGATTTGGTTTATTCTTTTTTTTTTTACTTTGGAACAATATTATGAGGTCATCAGTATGTAGAAACAAGTCTCATGGTTGCAGTGAGATATGATTAAAAACATACAGCGATACAAAAATGAAGTAGTAAAGTAGATTAAGTAGATGTAAATTAATTAGAAATCCTTTCCTAACATCGGTTTTTGATGGAAAGCTATCAAAGTGTTGTTCACACAAGATGTAGAGTTGAACTGGAAGCACTTCAAGGCAGAAAGGAATGCCCTTTAAAACTTATGCATGCGAAAGATTAAAATATACATGTACGAAGATAAAATGCTATTCCCACAGTCAGCTCACGCCGTGTCCAGCAAGGCAAGGCAGCTGCCCTGGTCAAACAGGAGCTCGCTTTAAATCTACAGCCCATGTGCACGGGCAGTGGAAACGGGAAGTTTCACAAACAAACCATTCCGGAGACCTCCCACCCCCTCAACAGCCGGGATCCCAACCGGGCGCATGCGGGCTCCGACACCCCCCGGCTAACCCGGCAATGAAGCACCAGGATAGAAAACCGGCTGTCCGCTCCCTTCGTCATTCCAGAGCACACGGAGGCGGTGTCACCACCCTGAGTGGCCAGGACACCCGCCGATGGCCAGGACACCCCCCGATACCCTTCCCGCCCCACCGAGACCCCTTGGGGCGGCGATGCGCGGCCTACGAGCGGCGGGGCTCCCCCACGCCCACCCCCGGGGCGGGGGATCCCGAACAAAGCGGCCCGTCCCGCTCACCCTTGCAGGCGCTGATGAGGAAATATCCNGGCTGCTCGCTGTCCTGTTCATCCGCTCCATGAGGGAACAGCGATATCCCCACCCCATTCAGCCACCATCCTACTCCCTGATGGAGCAACGACGACATCCTCGTCCCATTCAGCCACCATCCCGCACCATGAGGGAACAGCGAGCTTCTCTCTGTTCTGTTCCTCCCTCATCCCGCACCATGAGGGAACAGCGAGCTCCTCGCCGTCTCCTTTAGGCTCTCATCCGCTCCCTGAGGGAACTGAGCTCCTCGCCGGCTTCTTCATCACTCATACCGCTCCATGAGAGAGCAGCGAGCTTCTCTCTGTCCTGTTCATCCCTCATCCNAGCGAGCTTCTCTCTGTTCTGTTCATCCCTCATCCCTCATCATGAGGGAACAGCGACATCCCCGTCCCATTCAGCCCCCATCCCGCTCCCTGAGGGAGCAGCGAGCTCCTCGCTGTCCCATTCAGGGAGGCAAAGCCCTGAAGGATGTGGGAATTTCAGGGATATATAGCAGCACTCACCTGTTTGCGCATTTTTATGCCAAAGACAAGCTGATGGTGGTGTCTGGACTGGCCCTCAGAAGAAGTGTGTAAGGATGGCGCTTGAAAATGTGTCACCGCCTTTTCTCAAAGATCAGGGGAGTGATGTTTCTCTTAACTAAGAATCAGAATGATTGGCAGTTAATAATTTCCTTTTTCTCTTAAGCCATACAACTAGGAGAAGTATTTAAATCATTAACCGAAAATTGAAGTTGGAGCTAACTGCAGACTTCCACAGCTTTTTTTTATTTAAAAGATAGGCATAGTATTTCACAATTTTCTGGTATTTTATTTCTCACCCCGGGGTTCTCAGAAGTAACTCCTAAAGATTTTGTAACTTCATGACTCATTTTCAGGCATACTGACACTGTATCATAGATTGACAGTTTTTTCATTCAGAGCCACAGGTTGCCACGTAGACATTTCTAGTGTCTCTAAGATTTTCTGGATTTTTTCCAAACAAAAATTTATTACTTCTACATTTACATTTTTCAAAATCTTTTCTAAGCATAGGTCTATGTCTCCTTGCTAGAAATGCTGTTTGGGTTTACATTTTAAAAAAACTCTTCTGGTGACCGATGTTGTCAGCTTTTTCAGTGGAAAAAAAAAATGATCCTAAGGATGAGTACAAAGAAAAACTGAGTATTAAGTTTAAATTACCTGCTTAGAATTCAAGGCTGAGAAACAGAAAGAATGGGAAGATTGTGTTTGGGGAAGTTTACTTTTAATGATTTCACAGTTTTGATTGATTTTGTCTTCTGTTAAATGGAGCATGATTTTCCACCTGCACAAAGCTTATGACATCCACTTAGCAAGACACAAAATCCATAACAGGCAGAGAAAGGCAGAAATATTTCAAATTTGCCAGTAAGTAGCTGAAAATCAGAAAAGGAGAAAAAAATGATGGAGATGTGTAACCTATAAAAACTAGACATCCCACTAGGCCAAGCAGAACTACAGGGTATTGGAAAATATGACTAAGGACATATGGAATTAATTTTGAAAATAAACCTATCCACATTTTTTTCTTGAAGTCTCCAAGGTTGGTGCTAGGCCTAATTCAGGATTCTGTTTCTTCAGCAGTGGACTCAAACTTTCTCCCTGGTAGCACCTCCATCGAAATAGTTTGTTCCCCACTGTCTGAAAATGTTTGCTTTAAGAATACACTAATTCAGTGCGCTCAGAGGGCACAAACTTCTGCAGCTGCTTTGCTTAATACAGAATTTTTTAAAGGAGGTAGGAACTGTGAAATAGGCTTCTTTTTTTCAAGGAAGTCTAGACATGGTAAAAGACAAAGAAGGAAAGATGAAAGAAAAGTTATTACTTACAAATGAAAGTTTAGCAAGCTTAAAATAAATAAATAAAAAAGAGGTAATACTGAGTTTTATTGTTTTAAACGGGGCGATTATGTGTCACGCTCCAGTGATTGAATTCTCTCAGAAATGTTGCTGACAATAAATAAAGCTATCCTAGTGAAACGTTATGATTCTAGTGCTATGATTACGATGAATAATGCAGAAGTCAATTAAGTAAGTATGTTAACTACACATATTTACATTTCCAAAGACTCTTCTTCTCTTGCAGGTATCACAGTTGGAAATACATCGTCTCGCCACTGAGTGGAGCTCCTTACGTATTTTTTGGTACAGAAAAGCTCTAACAGAGTTCCTACTGTGAGGTGACCTAGTGATGGTTATTTCAGCTTGTGCCTGGCAGCTGTGTGGACACAGCACTCAAGAAGTTACCAAATGCTTAATTCTCTAAAATTAATTAGCTAAATAGGTAGATGGAAATCTCTAAGACCCAGCAGCAGTGCAGACCCTCTGTTAGTAGACCTCAAATATGAGTTACTTTAATGAATGGCAAAACATTCAGTGTAGTCCTTGGGCACATTGATGTTCTCTACCTCCGTTTGTGGTTCTGTTTTGCTTTGGTTTGGGTTTGTTTGTTTGTTTGTTTGTTTGTTTGTTTGTTTGTTTGTTTTGGTGTTTTTTTGGGTTCTTTTGCGAAATGCCCAGCACTAATCTGTGCAGCTAATTTAGGGGGGTAAAAAAGGAAAGCAAGAAAAAGAAGAGGACTTGCTGTTTGCTGAAGGATGATGTGTTACAGATGCTGCATGCAGATATGTGAGAGCAATTGCAGAGCGTGTTGCTGGGTTTCCATCAAGGGGATAATTAAAAATGAGTGCCAGCCTTGAGCAGTCAATTATCACTGAGTAACAAGATGAAAGATAAAAGGCAGATGTAATCATATTTCACAAATAATACATCAGTGTGCCTCTAGTCAAGGAGTCCTACATCAGCTTTTCACAGCTAGTAACCATATTTTTTATGGTTTCCTGCTGCTTCTTTTAACATTCATCTGGGGAATGTGAGTGCTGGACCACAGACACTCTTCTGATGGGTGTCCATGGTAGGACAGTCTACTGCAGTGAGTCCTGAGAACATTTGGGTAGAAACTGGGGATCCATTTCCTTTTCTTGGATGGTGCAAGTTTGGTAGTAGTTTATGTGTGTGATAGACGCCGTGGAGATTAGACAGGGAAATGGGATGCAAAGGAATAGGGAAGGGTGTGAAGAGGAGTTTGAGACAGCAGCAAGGAGGAGAAATGGTTTAGCAGGAGAAATGGTAGTTGGATAGGAGGGGAAATGGGAGATTTATCAATTGTGTACCTCACAGCTGCATTTGTACCTTTTTTCCTGTCTCTTCTGGTGAGGTCACGTATAGGATCACTTTTTCAACCACCATGTTAGTGCCAGGATCTCAAAATGATTTGCTCTTATGAGAAGAACATTGTTCCTAACATTGTCAGGAACCTTTCCATCTGTCTGGAGGGCAGGGATCCAGCACATTCAGAGCATGCACCAACCATAGAATGATAAAACCAGTGAGGGATATTTAAAATCATTTTATTTCTGCCATAATGGCTTCTCTGTTCCTCAGTCTTCAGGTCCCTTTCTGTCTTTTGAGAGGTAACAGTTGGTAGTTTTGGCCAGATAGAGAGGAGAGATGAAAAGGAAATTATTCCCCAGTTTCTATGCAGATATCTTCAGAACAGAGTGTTGCTAAAGGTAATCCTCAGGAAATAAAGGAATGTAAAGTAAAAATACACATAATATTATTTTGCTGCTTCTTTTCAAGCCTCATATTGGACCCACTTGGTATCTCAGGCTAGCTAAATAAACATTTACCTCTGCAAAAAGAATTTCAATTCATAATAAAAGCAAATCCAACTGTAAAGCTCTGCTAAAGGAGAATTAAAATCACCTGTCAGTTTACTTGCTTTCCAGAAAACAGCTTAGCAAAATTCTTGTTCTCTAAGGATCATCACAACAGTAATACCTCTCTGTGAACTTACTGTACTGTAAGAAACAGCAAGACAAATTTCTAGGAATGAGCTTTAGCTGAGCTGATTCATAATTGTAGGCTGCTTTGATGTTTTCACTTGGAAGATGTTTTTCACAATGCAAGATGTTTATACTCCTAAAAGTTTAATTCAAACACCAGCCTCTGAAAATCAGCCATAGCAGACAGTCCTGCTATCCTAGGAACACTTGAACTGACCTGACATAGAAAGGACATGGAGATTTTTTTCCTTGTTTTCATGGGTGAAAGCTGTGCTGAAAAGACAGAAGCCAACCCAGGTAACATCAGTCAGGCTTATTGATAAGCCTTTTCTAATCACTTTTTGAACAATCCTGCAGACTTTCTTCAGATTCTGGTTTTTAGCAGTCACTTGCAAGTGCAGTTTTTGTACCAATAATATTAGTGGTGTAAAATATTCTTAATTTCTAATAAATAAGGCTTAGTTTGGAACTTGACTGTGAGCCTCTTTTCACCAGGCAACGTGATATTTGCCGATTTATGAGAGCAAGGCTGGCACTGCAGAGAACAGGAACACAATAATGTTGTTCTGCTACTACTTGCACAATAATTTAGTTTCAAAAAAATAGATTTTTTTCATGATGGAAATTATTATGTACTAGACTGTGTGTCCCTTTTAGGGGACACCAGAAAAATAGGTGAGCTTTCAAAGAGAGCATAGCAAGAAAAAGACGAGAAAGACTATTCGTATGTGGCATATATTTGTGTTATTTGGAAAAAATACTAAAAAGAAATCTGTAAAATTTCTTTGCATAAACAGCAATTCATACTATTCTCCCATCCTTTGGCCATAAAAATCTCAACTTTTAAAGAAATGTTGTTGGTCTTTTGAGATTTGAGAATATGTTCCATTTCAAAACAACTTTAAGCTACATTTGTCTCTGGACTGAATCCACCAATGTCATCACTATTAGATCATGGATTAATTTGGCTCGTAGTATTATGCTTGGAGTAACTACAGTTGTGGGGTTTGGTCTTTTGCCATGATCAAACTTTGAAAGAAATTTATAGCACTGATGGTAGAAGATGATGGCCAGAAGGAGACAGAAGACAAAGATTTTCAAAGGATTTTTTTTATTATTACTGAGGTTTTGGGGAACAAAGATTATTGGCCCAAGATGCACAATAAGTATTTAACTGCAAGGAACTGAAAATATTTAATGGTGGAGTGAGTCAAAAGGATAGGAAGTACCTTCATTACTCTTGAATAGCACTTTACTCACGATGCTTATACAAATATTTGGAAAATTCATTAGTGCAATGAAGTTATTTGCCAGTTGGGTTTCTGTGAAACTTTCCCAGTTGGTGCTGCACATCCATATCGCTATGATGTATGAAATGCAGACTAGGATTCCCAAAAGTGCATTTCATGTTTCTTTCCTTTTGTTTCTTGATGATGACACAGGAACAGCTTGACAAGGTGGAAGGAGGCTTTAGTTCACCTCACAGCCACATCCAGTCTGGTCTGTACTACTAATGTGTCACCTGCCATTTCGGATGCTAAAAACAAGAATCTTATTTGCATGTGAATGTCGGTGTGACCCAGGTTTTGTATAGTATTTCATATAGATATATAAATAGTTTCATATGACACAGCAGTTTAGGTTTGGGCTAGAAGTGGCTGGCCCTCAGACTGGGTAAAAATAGAAGAAGAAAAAATCTGTGAACACCCCTACTGCTTGATTCCGGGTGAGAATACCATCTTTGCTTATAGTTAGAGGTTCATCAGCTGGCTGAGCATGAAGCAGGGAGAAATCAACAAGTTCCCAAGACAGCTTCACACCCATCAAGAGCCTTTGAAGTTTAACAACAAAGCCTGACACCAAGGGCATAAGTATTGGGCCACGTAAGGAAAAGTCATTAAGCAGTTAATCTTAGGCCTTATCTCAAAGTACTTCATTTCTATGGAAACTGAGTACTTGGCGCTGAACACCGGAGCATATCCTAGGAATTCACTGTAAGAGTATTGGAGCAGAGATAGCCAGCTCTGTGTCAGCCTTGATAACATTCTCTAGTTCTGCTCGTCATCTTGTCATCCCTCTCCCCACATCTCCACCACCCCAGTTTTATAACTAATCCTTTACCTCGATTTTTGTCCTCGTGATTTACATCTTTGTGGGCACAGTAAATCCAAAGGAAGCAGTGCAGAGACATTGCCTGAGATAGCTGGGGCACTCTTGATTTACTAAAGTAATGAGGACCTGTGTGGGAATTTTATCAGGCTCAGGCTTTTGGGAAGGAATTTTTCTGGCAAAGAAAAAAAGTCATTTTACAGAGCCAGTAACACTCTGCAGCTCCTGCAAATCCCTTGAACATTTTGACCACTTAAGAGTTGACAGCTGCAAACAGGTTACAGGCAAAGCTCTCTCTATCACAGTAGTGTATCTGGGATTTTCAGCTGGCGTTTTTATAGAAATAATATGCCTAAAAATAATTAATGTGAATATAGCACTATAATCAAAAACATGGTTCTAGTATCTCACTTATTCGAGGCACTGAACAAACAATCATATGTGAAGTGGAAAATGGGAGCAGAGTTTGGAAAGTGATGGCTGGTAACCTACCAAAACGAAATGAGTAATTTAACTGCATATTATGTGTTAATGTAACAGTAAAGAAAGAAAATACTCATTAAAAATCTGCCCAGCACCTGGGAATGGGCTATTACTACAGCTGGCAAGAGCTACAGAGATTTCCCTCTGTAGATCATTAGTCACATATTCCAGCTTGAAAGACCAAAACCTGCTATCAGTGATTTTGTCAAAGCCCTCCCTACTGACAGGAGAGGCCAAGTGCGGTTGAATCCCATCCTCTGAACAACCTTCCTTCTTGTGAGAGTTAAAATACATTGGCAGAAAGTTTTGAAGTTATATATTAGTACATTCGTTTCATTCTAGTGAAAAAAATAATGGATTTGTTCTGCATGTTCCATTAAACAGCTGTCAGATCACCATCTTATCTGTCGGATCACCAGCACTTGGAGCACTGCTGATGCAGCTGAGTTCCAGTGGATTGCTGGAAGTGAAATAGTTTGGTCACTGTAGTAACTGCAGTAACCCTACCTTCCAAAAGGACTTCAGGCTTTTGCCCTGGGGCTCCTAACCAGGCTTTGATACCTCTCTTGGCTTTTTCTGTTACCTGTCTTTCCTGTCTCTTAGCAGCTCCTCCGTGACAGCCACAGCTGGTTTGCTGGACTTTATCCTTACTGCTTTGCAAACGCTTTGCTAACTAAATTCATGTGCTCCCTTCGCTCCTTTCCCCCCCCGCCCCACAGAAGCTGATGACAATGCAGAAGGGTCGGATGAAAGCTGTGTTTTGGGTTTCTGTGCAAGCTTTCAGTTCACTGCCGACTCTTGGTCTCAGGAGTGGCAGCTGCTGGTTTGATTCCATTTGTGAAACGCAGAGTACTCAAAGGGAAGCGAGTCTGATGCGAAACACAGTTACTGGATGTTTGTTCAGAGCTATAATGAGATTGAGTAGATAAAAACAAACATAATGCTTTTATAGGCTCTTGATCTGACTGCAAGTACCGTGGAAAACAGTGTTAGGAAGAACAAAGGCTTCAAGATGAAACCTCTATTAATTCCTTTGCTGAGAATCTTCATACTTCTTTCAAAAAAACCCCCAGTGCTGTGCTTTTATCTTAACGGATGTTACTGAAAGCAGCTCAGATTCCACATCCAGATACCACACGATTGGCATTAAGCTTGTAGTTGCAAAATGTTCTACAAGTCGATCCCTACTTTTATAATGCATTAAACCAAAAGCCAAACTTCTAACTCTCCAAGTCTATATTTGGATTGGTTTCACAAAACAAGTTAAATGAGTCTAAGATTACTTCTAAAATGTTTTCCAGAAATCTAAAGTTAGCTTTTAAACCCCATTTCCACTAGAAAATGAAGGTTAAATATTTTTGCTTTGAGGTCTGGGTTCATTGAACTCTCCCAAGTCCTAACACAGGCACAAGCCAAAAAACCCATGAACCAACAGTTCATACAAACTCCTGAGAGCCAAATCAGCTGACTCTGGCAGAGCACAAATGTTTTTAAACTCATTTCAGCTTCTTTTATGAAGATAATCCAAGCAGTACCAACTTGTTTTTTTCACCAGCATCTTCTTTGCTTCTCCCAGGGACAAAATGATAACATTGGAGTCAAAGACTTGCAGTGTCACAAAGTCATGGCCTAGATTTTTTGTACTGAAGCAACAGATCTGCAAGAGAGCAGATACTTGTTTTATAATATAGAAAACAATGTTGGAAAACAACAGAAACCATCATCTTTTTTTAACTACCCACAGTATTTTAGAGAAGGCTGGAATGCCCTGTCTCTCATGTAAATGTACAGTACTCCATTTAACATACTTCTTTTATTTATTCTGTCTTGGTAATCAACTGCTGCCTTTGAGAGGATGATAAAATTCGTTTTTATTCCCACACACAAACACACACATACAATGTAATGTATCGTGACTGATTTACTCTTTTTAGAGAAGCTAAAAAAGGAGAAATGCACAAGAGCACCCTTGTCTGAATAAATACTGGGCTGTCTGTATGGAATAACAATTATATGCTGAAGCTAGAGCAGATGTATGGGTGTGAATCACATAAGGGTAGGTTGGGGAATTATAATCAGCTAAACAGACCTAGGAATCAATCAGCAGTGGAAATTTTTCTCTGGTTAAACAGCAGATTTTTCTAACTATTATGGGGCAGGATGGGGAAAGTGATTTTTTCAGCCCATTTTTTGCAAGTGTAGTGTGAAAGTTCCCGAAGTGTAGGACATGCATTTGTGGCACAGAAATGCAAAACGAAATGAGATCTGGCACTGCCATTGGCAGCCACTGTTACGACTGATGAAGAAAAGTTTGTGGATCTCTTTTTTAGTACTCTGCTAGAAGATCAGCTCTGGAGTAAGGATGAGATATGAATGCTACTTTTTCCTGGGGTTTGCCATACCCTCAGACCAAGATCAGATTTGGACTGATTTGTATCACCACCAGGTATCCAAGCGTGAGTATAGTCAGTAGAAGGAGTCAATAAAAGTCACTTTCTTTAAAAGATGAGGTCAGCTTCTTTCTCACAAAGGATGCAATATAATGTTGTGTCTTCATGGCCATTTCTGATGTTCCTTTGATATTTTCATATAGAGGGTCATCTCAAATGTCCTTCGCCCACTTTTCTTCATCATTGCTGCATTATCATACAAAAGAATTCATTCTGGTCATTCAGTGGCTTTCCCATCACTGTGTTTGTGACCTACTTACCTTCTTACTTATTATAGTAAGAGCTTTACCTGAACCATCAACACAGACACACTCCCAAGAGCAGAGACTGGAAAAGTCAAGATGCAAATTTTGTCTTCCTCTCTTCTCGTTGGTTTTTCATTTCACTGATGCCGTGTTATCTTGCATTGGACCCTTGGAAATAACCAAAGGCATCTGGAAGCTCGGGGTTCTGAAGCACCCCCCAACAACCTGCCAAAAGCATCTTCCATCAACTTCAAGTGGGAAGCAAATGGACTGAGAAGAACGGGCCATCAGCAGTGATTACACAGCCTGACCTCTTTGACTGGGTGGCATTTATTCAGTGAGCCAGGAGCCTTTTTTGTTGTTGTTGTTCACCTCCCTAAGGTGTCTGCTGAGGAGAAAAAGGAATTTTATCTGGATGTTTTGTGGGCAATCTCAGCTGAGAGTTAAGACAGAAAGGCACAAAAAAACGACCAAAGTCACTGTTGGGGCACTGGGGGTAATGTGGGGTCTTGCAGTCCTGCTCTTGCTGCTCTCATACCTCCTCTGAGTGGAGACTTGACAGTAATGTTTGTAATTTCATCACAAATGCATTACTCTCCCAAAAGATTTTATTGTACTATACTCCATCCAGGATTGAAGAAAATTTCTATACTCTTATTCCTTCTACAGAAATTCCACGTGCATTAGCTGCTTCCCAAAAGACATGTAGCTGCTCCTGGCAGTTAAGTGATTTCCAGCCCCTGAATTAATCCAAATAATTTGAAAAATGTATGGTATTCCAGATTTTTAGACAACTTACAAAAGAAATATGAATCTTTCCCAATAAGCTTGGATATGATTATTGAGCAGTGACTGAAAAAATCAAGCCTGTTTCTAGTGGTAACTGAAATTACCACTTGTTTCCAGTTGATCCAGTGGGCATTTGTAACGTGGTATCTCAGTGACAGTAGATGATTTCTGTTTCCACAATCTTTATTAGGTAGATTTAAACACTCCATAGAATTCAGTTAATTGAAGAAAAGATGATGCAATAAAAGCAGAAACCAAACCTGCTGCGATCCATCCTCAGCAGTCGTATGTGGTTTGACTGTTGTATCCTGTTGAACAGACAATATCTCCACTCCCAGGGACAGGGGATTCCCATCTCTCTGAATTACTTTTACACAAACCTGTCACATTTGGGTTCCAGAACACGACAATCTGCAAAACTAGCCTGAAGTGGCTCTAACTGCCAAAGAAACACATATTTATTAATAGAAATCACGAGCCTCCTTCAGAGACATAAGTCCACCATCAATTTCGTGGAAGCCATAGGAGCCTGAAGATAACAGTGTATACTGGAAGCCTCCCCATTTATCACACTGTTTTTACACAAAAATCATTCTCAGGAAATAGTAAGGCTTGCAAATATTTTTGCTGCTGGATTAGCTGGATATTACTAAGATACAGAGAGAAACCATGCAAGAAAGGGCAAGACTTTCCTGTGGCACAGGATGGAAACTGTGTGTGAATATTCACACTTTTGATGGCATTTTGATGAAATTTCTAGCCATCAATGCAGAAAACCTGTTTACAGCACAAACAATTTGGGCACTCAGTGCTACATGGGAGTCAGTCATTCCCTCTGTCGTGGTTTAAAGCCAGGCAGGCACCAAGCACCACGCAGCCACTCACTTGTCCTTGGCTCTGTGCTAGCCCTGCTCAGCAACAACAAAAACATCTCTACATTATCAACACTGTTTCCAGCACAAATCCAAAACACAGCCCCATACCAGCTACTGGGAAGAAAATTAACTCTACCTCAGCCAAAACCAGCATGCCCTATCTAAAGCCTTGTGAGCTCAGTAAGGAGCAAGAATTCCTTTTCTGCCAAGTTGCCCTGGACAGACATCCTGCTTCAGTAGTTACATGATACCACTTGGGGAAAATGGAGTGATACCAACTATACATCAAGTATAATTGTTTGGATATGTAATTTCCCACAGAAGGATTCAGCATCAAAAATTCCACAGTATTTAATGCTTGAATGAAGAACCAGTTATTCAGATTAATGGTGTGCCATGCCAAAATAACAGTAGCTGCCTCCCAGAGCTCTCTGTGCAGTTAGAATATATTTTCTTCCTTCCATCCAGATGTTGATGTGATCAGAAATATCAGCCAATTTATTAAATTCAGAAGCAGCATGGCCCAAGCTCATCCTTAATCTCGATCCCATTTCCTGGTATCCTGCCAGGAGAGATCCTGACTACAGCAGCCCATCAGTTACTGAGGTTGCCCAAAGGTAAAGACAACACCAGGGCTTATGCTGGAAAAATGCAATGTCTTATTTTCAGGGGGATTAAGAGCTGCAGATATTTTGTGTCTGATCTTTTTAGCTTCAGGTCTACTCTATCTGCCAGTTCGAGGGTCAGATCCTAATCTTCAAAGCCATCAGCAAGTTTTAATCTCTTTAATATTGGCAGAGCATATATCTGCACTATAGCTAAAGAGCTGCATCCTCTCAGAAAAGCAGCTCAGAGTGTCCAGGACAGCGTGCACTAAGGCTGAAGACAGATGGTTTTGGCAGAGGGGCTTCACTACTGGGTAATCTCCTCAAGAAGGTCACACACTCAGCAGTCCTGAACCATAAAACCTTGTCTCCTTTCCAGAATTACCTGTTTTCCCTGTGGAATGTTCCACTCATCTTTCTGCTACATTTTTTTTCTAATTTATTTATTTAATATCAGAAATTTAGAACTGTGAGCTAAGATTACTCAGATTTATTTACAGTCTAGAATGAGCAAACCTGCTGTCATTGAAAAGTACTTGCACAATAATTAAAAAAAAATGTTGCTTATTTTGAGATACTTTTAACTGACATGATGGAAATAAATGTGGTTAGTTCCCAGATTTAAGTGATTTTTGATACACCTGCAGACCTTTCTTGTGAAAAGCTTCTTTTCCAGTAGAACTGAGTTGATTTGAATCATAAAGTAAATCTTTCATTACAGACAAAGATTTATGCTACATATTCAGCTCCCTTAAGAAATGGCCTCTTCTTCCTTTGCACATATTCTGATGGAGATAATCCCCTGCAGCTGGTGATTCATGCTGAGATTGCTCAAGCAAGGGTTTGATGCAAGATTTACATTTGCAGTAAAGTGCCTACATTGTGTGAAGGGACTCTTGCAGAAAAATGGATTTATTTTTCCTTTATAAGCAATCAGCAGTGTTCCAAGTGGTGAGGCAATGCTGGGAGTCAGGTACCAGCTTGAAGATCACCTGATCCACACAGCAGCCTCCAGTTTGCTCCATTATTTTAATGGGGAGGAGGAAATAAAGGGGAAACGTTAAGCAAAAACAACCAAATACTGACATTTATTGCATTTATTTTGCAGTTATTTTTCTGCCTTGGAGTAGGCCAACAGAAGAAATTTGTTGATATTTCTATGATTGTTTAGGAGAGAAAGCAAAGACTGCATTTGCCCCAGTCCTTGCTTTCATAGCCACCCTCCTATTTAGCCAGAAACACTGAAATAATGAAATCAGCCCTACTAATTGCTGCAGCTTCACTTTCAAACTTTTAGCATTTCATGGTTTTATTTGATACTTCAGACCCTGAAGAATCTCAGTCTTCACTTTTGTAGAGTTATTAGGTCTCACTGAGACAAAAAATAAAAGATGAATCAAAGAACACCTTAAGGCCTCAGAGTTACAGCCGAACTAAAAATGTCTTCATTTATTATTTCCCAGCTAGATTGCATCATTTGTGATATTTACAACTAACAATTTTGCTGAAGATTCTGTTCCAGATATCAAAATTTTCTGAGAGAACCTTTTTATAATTTAAACATGAAATGGTCTCCCCTCAAAGACATTTTGCAGATTCCAGTTTTGTGATTCACTTGTGAAGGGAGTTATTTTTCAATCTTTCCCATGATCTCAGTGTCGTGGGATTTTTGTTCTCTGGGAGCCATGATGACACAAATAACATTAGCAATAACAAATGGTTTATCCATATTGAATTTGTGATAAGAAATCCACTCATGACTCCTGATAATTTCTTAGTGGGCCGAAGGTTTTGTTTCCAGCTGCCAGTACAAATCTGTTATCAGCTGGGGAAGGCTGCATAGACTCAACCAGATGTCAGCACAACTGCCATTTATTTTCACCTTTTTCTTGTGTTTTCTGTGTAATTAGTCAAGTGACATACTCTCTCTGCTTCATATAGTATCTGTACAATGGGATCCTTTCAATTTCCCTCTATTTGACTATAAACAGGTTGTTAAGTGGGACAGATTCTGTCATCTCTGCCCTTGTAGCTGAGCACTTCACAGAGGAAAATAATAGGAGTGAGAATAAATATTGAGTGTTTATTACAAGGGGAGCCTGATTTTGAAGCCTGTAAATGTATTCATTTATCTGCATATAATGAATAAAGTTATTAATAAAGTGATAAAACTTTTAAATTACATGGAGGCTTACCCAGTGTGCAAATTCCTGGTACAGCAGGATGGTTTGATTACCACACTAACTGGTGATTTCTCAACTACTCAATGCATACAGAAAGAGAAATCTCCACCCCTCCAACACATTTCCCTCACTTCAGGCAGACTCTGTGTACAGTCTGTTTCTGTTTTGTGGTTAAGTTAAGGACATCAATTTCTTGGAACGTTTCATACTAAACTGATACAGAAAAATAAATAACATTTCAAAAGAACAGCAAAGGCAGTACCAATGTGCCTGAACATTGGGTGATTGTCTGTCCTCCTGTATTTTCTCCTCCCTGGGCTCGGTGTGCTTGGTCCAGCTGCTGGAAGATGATGTTCTGGTGAAGCTGCTGCCTGTGCCATGGCATCACAGAGAGCTGCAAGGTCACTCTGAACCTCCAGCATCTTGGTCTGCAGCTGAAAATACCATTCTTGTGTTCAGGCTTCTGGGTCAGTGTTATCTCCCTGGAATTTGGTATCAAATAGCCCTGCCTGTTCCAGCTGAGTCACACACTGTGCTTGGGAGCTACCAGCTTGTGCTGTGTGGGGTTAAATTCTCACTGTGTCTCATCAATGGCTTGCTTGTGTTGAAAGATTAATGAGGAAAATGTGGCAATATACGTTGATATTCACGCTGTGTTTTGGCAAGGGAGGTCATAAAATTATTAGAGGAACTTAACCCCAAAATCCATCATAGCAAGTACCTGGAATACAGACACCAGACCAGACAGGAATTTTGCATATGGTCTTTTCATTGCTTTTTATAGCAGGAATAAGAATCTCAAGGAAGTGTGTTATCCATGTCTCTATTTCCTTCAATGAATATTGTTTTGAATATAATCAAATTATATTTTTAAGACACTGAAAGGTATACTGTATGAGAACAACATAGAATTGTTTTATTTTTTTAAATCTACATTTGTTGCAAATACATTTGATTTTTGTCTAGTCAAGAGAACAGAGCCATACCTTACCTATCTATTTTGGTTCTTTCGAAACATTTTTTATTGTTTCAACATGTGGCCACATGAAGTTTAATATTCTTTATGAGATCCTTACTTTTCCAGGAAATTTTTAGACTGAACAATTTAAATAATAGGGTCTAAAGCATCTCTAGATTGAATTCATAGTTTTATTTTTGGAGACTGTTCTGGTTCACACTCAGCACAGTCCAAGATGTTAAATCCTGTTGCAAAAATGTGTGATGTTTCTAATGTGGGTAAGAATATATGTTTGCAGATTGATTTCGAAGGAGGGCTGTTTCAAATCCTTGCAAATGAGGAGAAAGAGGACAGCTTTCTTGTAACATTGTTTTGCTTTTGTTTTCAGTCTCACAGCAATTGGATGCAGAACCGGTATTGTCTCTCAGGCGTCTCTGGCTTTGCTGCCAAGGTCAGCTCTGCAAGTAAACTTCATATTTTACACGTGGCTGTTTCATGCTTCAGCTATTTCTCTGGTGTATTAAAAACAAATAGGCTCCTCTCCAACATCAAATTTCTCTGTCTTTGGTTTATTTCTCTGTCTCCTTTTTAACCCTCACATCTGTTTTAGCCCTAGGAAGGTGCTCCCAACCCTCTTACCCCATCCAGTCCTCAACTGCCCGTTCTCCACCTCTGCTGGCCTCAGCAGGAGCTGAAGGTCTGCCTGGGGCACATTAGCCTAGGAAGCTGATAAGGAGGAACTCTTACAGATCCCAAAGTGGCCATGAGTAAGGTCAGGGATGCATAAGGATTTGTTCCTCTGAACAGCTGGGGTTCTAGAACTGCATAGAAGATGACGGTAACAGATGTAGGAGAGTGGTAGGTTGTCTTAGAGCATCCTTTTGTAGCTACAGTGGTTTGTTTTGTCCCATCTCAGGTGTAGGATCCAAATATTAACTATGTATTTAGTGGGTGTTCACAATTACCTGGAAATTGGATTGTACCATTCAATTGCAAAACACAAATGTTCTAAACTCACTAGTAAAGCTTTCACATTTTGGCTATTGCCCCCTGAGTGCTGTGGGAGTTAAAATTTGGGTTTTGATCTTGAATGAGCTTGGGTTTAAGTGTTCACAGCTTTGAGAAACTGATCTAGTGAGCAGTATTTATACACTTACACCCACTGGTAGCTAATACACGTGTCCCTCTTATGCTCATAAAATTCCATTGAAGAACCAACTGGAAAAAGCATTTTGAGTAAAATTTGCTATCATTTTTAAAATGAAAGAATAAATCTTGACTTGTGAGTGCCGGTGTTTCTTGCTTCTGCATGGCATTTTCAGGACTCCCTGCTGCACAGGGAAGTGTGTAAGCAGTCAGGAAAACTTTCTGACACTGACAGGACTCTGCTGCAGAGGTACTGCTCTCCTTCTGAACTCCCTGTTGAAACATGCCCAAAAAGCACTTAAAGAGGTTGGAAAAGAAATCCCCTGTCCAGGAACTGTAATGCTGATGGAGATGGATATGACAGGCAGCCTCAGAAGCCTCACCATAGTGGCCATAAAAGCAACTATACATTATCTAGATAGTATTGGACGTGAAGAGGGTACCTTTGAAAAATACAAACACCTGAGCTCCTGTGAGAGCATCCTCAGTGTCCAAATTCCTCAACTTCACTGCTCTGTGCTTATTGTGCCATAAAAGTATAGATCATATTTCAGTTTAGAAGCCTGATACTTTCTGGCTTTATAACTCTGTAAGCTAAATAAATTCTTTTCTGCTTTCTATCTCTAAATTAATGACAATCTTCTTTTTTTAATAAATGCAGCTGTGACAACACAGGCCTAGAATCCTCAGAATGCAAGAGCAACCCTTGAGCTAATGAGGTGTTGAATGTTGGTTAAAAAAAAAAAAAAAAAAAAAAAAAAAAAAAAAAAAAAAAGGTATCTGCAGCTCTTCATATGAGCCCAAAAGTTCTTATTGATAAAAAAAAAGTAATTCTAAATTACATCGTCATGTGACATATAAAACATGTCTGACAGCCAACTTTTTCTATTCCCAAATATCAATACAGAGCTGCAAATAAAACAAACCAAAACCAAACCTGAGAATGAGTCCTGACAAGGTGAAACAAAGCATACTAAAATTGATGGAACTTAATGAGAAATCAAATGCAATTTCTTTGGCATATTCCCACTGTTTAAGTTAATGCAAACAGTGATGCTCTAAGTAGTCAGGTGTTATTGCTCTCCTTGTGCGACCCAGGAGGAGACCTGTACTTCATTTTTATTCCTGTATGGTCAAAACTGCCTATAAGTGAGAAATAATTTAAAATGTGGGTCATTAAAAATCTCATTCCTCTAGCAGAAAATAATAAATCCGCTGAAGAGAAAGGTCTACTGCAATAACTTTAAAGATTTACTATCCTTAAATATCCTAAAGATAGAAATTGATGACTAGAACCAGGATAAGGTCAATATAACATTGTAAGCTCAATGAAATACATCAATAAGGATGAAAGATATAAGAAATCACATGGTGACAAATGATGATAGGGGACTGTGAGCTTTTTATTTCCAATGTATTGTGAAATCTGCATCAAAAACTTCAACATTGCCATCAGTTAATCAAGTTCTGTCTTACTTTACTCACCCCTTTAGCCCATAAAGCCTTGTTTAATAGCAGCAATGACATCTTCCTAATATGAAAATAAAACTTTATGAAAAGATGTCGATAAGAGAAAAGCCTTCCTATCAAAGAACAGGTCTCCTGCTAAAGGAGACTATCAGTTTATAGCTATTATTCAGAAATGTGGGTATTTCTTTTTCTTCACTAGAATAAACACACTTTGAACTATATGTCTGTGTTGGGCAACAAAAGGATTTTATTCAGACCCAGAGAATCATTCTAAACTATGCAATTAATCCTTCAAATTCCCTAAGAAGACAGTGACATACCCATAAATAGAAGAGCTGGAATGGTTGCAGTTAAGTGCATGCAGTAATCAGTGAAACCCAAGTCCAAAACAGTTTACATTGATATGAATCCTTTCATTTCCCCCAGATTTCTGTGACCTGATTTCTGACATTGCTGGGCTCTTTATTAGGATTATAGGTTCTATAATATAGAACTACTATATTATAGCTACTAGAATAATAATGCACCATATAACCAATAATCATATTATTAAGATGTATTATTATAACATGTGATTAAGAAGAATATGTCATGTATGGTCTTTTTCTCCTTGTTTTTCTTTTATTCACTCTCAGATTTTGTAGATAGTACCATGTTATTCTTTGGTGGAACAGAGTTGCTGGAACTCACCCCAACCAAGGTTATGCAGCAGCCAGACTGTGGCAATGGACATACATTGACCATACTCCAAGTTCCTTAAAATCAAATGCAAAACACCAACCACCAGCTGAATTTAATGTACAAAGGTTTGAAAAACAAAACTAAACTAAACATGTAGCTGTAGGGCTACAGGGCTGGGGACAATGCTAGGGACTGACTGGGAGAAGGAGTTGATTCCATTTCTCCAGCAGTGCTTGTGAAGCCGTGTCTGGAGCAGGGTGTCTGGTTTTGGGCCCCTGAACACAAGGGCAGTATGGCCAACTGGAAGTGAATCTAGTGAAAGGTCATTAAGATGATTTATTTGGGTGCTATGATGAACAAAGAGAGTCTGACAAAGCTGGATTTCTTCAGTCTGAAAAGAGAAAGTCTGGGGGAGACATTGCTATCTGTAGCAACCAAAGAAAAGTGTGTGGAGGAGACAGTCAGGCATAGCTCAGAGGTGCACAGGGAAAGGATGGGAAGTGATGGGCACTCGGCATGGAGCATGGGAAATTCCAAGTGGATAAAAGGAAAAATAAAACTGCCATGAAGTTAGTCATCACAGGGACACAGACACAGGTAGGTTGTGGAATTTTGATTTCTTGGAGATACTCAAAACTCAGCTGTAGGAGTCATTTAGCAACCTCAGCCAACTTCATTTTGCTAGCTCTCATTTATGGTACAACCTCTTTTACTCCAATTCTTGCAGTATTTCAGGGCTTTCAAATAAGTGTAAACAGATAAAATATCCATACCAGTAAATGCAAAGATTAAAGTACACTGCTATCTATAGCAAAGTAAACAAGAATCAGGTCCATCAAATGTCAGCTTTGGCCATGAGTGGCCATCAGCCAGAGTCCCTGCCCTGCTGTCTGGAGGGAAGAGCCCACAGTCTGAGCTGCAGAAATTCATATCTGCCTCAAACAGGAAATCTCACTCCCCTCATGTACAGGAGGGTGTGCCAGTGCTTGTCACATCCGTGGCCAAGGGGAGTTAACTCCACCAAAGAGAAAATTTGCTCAGAACAACATTTTCTTTAAAATTTCCCATTTTCTTGGTCAGTACCTCCTCGGGTGAGCTACACATGGAGTTGAAAATTCTTGAAATAAAAATTCTCATGTCCCTGTTAGGACAGCCTGATTTATTGTGTATGTTCAATTTTGAGTAAATGGAGAGTGGTGATAACACTGAGGAACAGAACGTGTCTGTCTGTCTGTCCCCTAAAGAAATAAGCTTTCAAACTCTCTCTGCCTCTGCTTCCTGGGAGAAGCACATTAAATGAAGCACACCAGAGAGTTTTTCATTTACCACTAAGCCTTTGGACTCCTTCACAACTGCTCTAGCATCTACCTCGCAAATGAGGAAAATTAATTGAAAATTGCTCTCAGCACGGAGAGCCCGACACTGGGGGAGTATTGTCTCTGTGCTATAGTGATTTGATTGGGACTGCTGTCACATGTTATATATGTTATGTTCAACTCAGCACTGAAAAACAGCCTCTGCCATTTGCCCTGTTCTCACAGACAGGGAAGCTCCAACCATTGTTCCTGGTTTGTTTTCAGTTGTTGCAGTCTTTGTGCTGATAATTTAACAGCCTATAACTTAGATGGGGATAGCAAGAATATGTCTTTGAAATAATACAATACAAAGGCTCATGAAAGGATAATTAATTCTGGTTTCATAGTGCTGTGCACAGCCTGACTTATCCTTTGCCACAGCCATTTACTCTGTAAAGTTCAGTAGTAATTTTGCAGTATATATGGGTTTGCTCCATTGTCCCATAAATTAAAGATATCCTTTTGGGCTTCAGAGGACTTTGGATTCAGTTTTAGCACACTTCTCATCTCAGGATCTCAGAGTGTTTTGTAATTATACGTAAATAAATCTTCACCGTGTCTCACTCTTCTGTAAGTAACAATTCACTTCTCCAGAGGGAAGGGTAGAATTTGGAGGCAGAGAATAACAGAGGAATGCAAAGCTGGCTCTAGTCCTCTCTGGTGGGGGCATGTGCTAAATCTCATTTGTGTTTGCTTTGCTTTTGTTCTCAGATTGAGGAGAAGGAGAGATGTTCCAGACATCTGAAGTTCACTTTTCTCACCTCCATCAAAACTATAGAAATAAATCCCCCAGGTTTTAAGTGCAGGGAAAAATCAGTCACAAACCTGCAAAACTTTCTTCAGATCCCAGAAATCTACAAATACTGTGGATTTACAAACCTTTGAAATGAGCCCCTGTTAGATCAGGTAGGCTGTCAATGCCTGCTGTGTACATTCCTGGCATGTGTCGCTGTCACTGCCACAGTTGGGAATCTGAAAGCTCTTCAGTCCTCCCAGGGAATTTTCCAGATTATCTATTCTGTTATTTCCAGTCACCGTTATTTTACTTGGGGATTAACTCAATTCCTTCTCTTCCTACTTTTCTTATGGTCTAGAAATATCTGCATCACGAGTGTGTTCCCAGTCCTTAGCTCGTTCATTCTAGGGGTTAAATCATCCGGGTCGTTCTATAAGGGTTTCAGTCCTTCTCAATTTTTCCTTTTGTCTCCATACAGCTGCACCAGCCACAAGCATCGCCTGATCGAGACCATTCAACCCCCCTTTTTTAAATTCAACAGCAGTCCGGGTGCTCTTTGGAGTGGTGAATTCTGCTGGCTGACACCACTCCAGAGGAAGAAGAAATTCTTCTCTTGGCCAAGTACTTGCTTATTCTTTTAACATAGGCTCATGGAAAGAGGAAGGACTGACATTATTTTTGTCACAGTTTTGCCTGATTTGGTAGGATACAGAGACTTTTGTCAGCACAGAGCCCTGGCTGTGCTAGGCACTGGATACCTATACATGTCTGAAGACAAGTCTCAGCCTTGAAAATCTCACCCTTATTAAAAGTGAATCCACGGAAGATGTGGGAAAATGTTTCTGTAAACAAGCAGGGTGGCTATCATTGTGTGTAAGCTCAGTTTCTTCCTTCAGCTCATTGAAAAGCACCCCTGGCAGGGGTCAGGAGGGGAGGGCAGCTCAGGTTTCTTCAGTTTTCCGTGGTGCAGTGCTGCGATGGAGCAGGATGCAGGAGATGTTTCATGGGACCCTTTCTGCCGATGTGCCTGTCACCTGCAGTGTGGCATTTTTGGTGGCTTTTCCCCACCCTGTACCCCTTCCCCTCATCACCCCCTTGTGTCTAGGGTCGTGGAGGGAAGGTGAAGTGCTGCTGCTCCTGGGATTCATAGGGGAATGGAGGGGAGTTGAGCTCTGCAAGTCTCACATGCACAGTGTGCCAGTGATGGGCACATCAAGGACAGGAGGTGTCTGCCTTGAAGGACACACCTCTGATTTTTGGGGGTCAAATGGCTGGCCTCTTACTGCCCCCAGAGAGGACAGAAATTATTTGGGCCCATCACTGTGTCAGTGAGTGCACTTACAAAGGAGCAGGAAAAGCTTTGTGGCATCACAATATAAAGGAAAAGAAGAACATGAAGGACCGATGGAGAGAGTTTTATGTGAAAAATCATGTTGTTGGCGAAGGAGAAACACACAAGCCAAGGATTTTTTTAGTCTAATTAAAATCTTAACATGCTAACTAATGCACAACACACAGTTAATTAGTTGTAGGACAGTGACAACACACAAATATTCACCCTCCAAATTATCTAATTAATATAAAATAAGCTCTGCCTGGCTCATTCACCGGGGTGAATGGTTTATCACCCTGAAATCTTAGCACCATTCTGTGCCTGTACTTCACTGGACTGCATCTCATGTCCCCACTCTGGAGGATACTGCTGTCCTCCTGCATCATTATACCAGGGCCATAAATATGTCAGAATACAGAGACTATCAGCTTGTTGCTGCTATCTGTATAAAAATTACTATGCCATATGGCTGTAACATATGATACTGCCCCATGATTTTGCTCAGCTCTAAAACTAAGGGAAAATTAAGTTCAGCTACACAAGCTGATGGCAGGGTAGCTCTTAAAGCATAGTTGCTCTCAAAGACCTCTCAGTCATCCAGATTTGGTAAAAGGCAGTGACCAATATGAAGGAGTTTTCCCAAGAACTTTTTCCATGTCCCAGCCATTTCTGTCCAAGAAAGCAGAAGGTTGGCTGTGATAGGAAACTTCTTGCCTCAGAATATCTGAGAAAATAGTTGTGACCACCTCAGTATGAAATCCACCACTGGCTAACTAATGATCGTAACAACCACAGAGTTTAATCTCCCTTTTAATTATTGTTAGCTGTTTCTTATTTGTAACAAGCTTAGGGAAGGCCCTCTTTGATTTGGTAGCATGTGTGTTTCAAATGCTGATATTACCATGGGGACTGGGGTGCCTTAAGGCAAAATCAAGTAATGCAGCTGTAGATCTGTCACATCTGTCATGGACTGAAGCAATTATGAACTTGGACATTACATATTTTTATCTGAAAACTGTATGGAAATTAATCTATCTCATGGGCACCTTCTGTAGGAAAGAAAAATCTTATTGAGTCTGATTGAGTTTGTGAGGCAATTCTGAGGTCTGTGGCAAGAACTATGTGACCAAAAAACTGATATCAGCATTATTAATTAGCTCCCTCAGCTAATGGAATAATTATTTAATCAGAACTAAGCAAGTACATGCAAATGCAGAATTTCATTCTCTAATCAGTTTGGACAGTTGAACAAGGCCCTTCTGTCTTTAAAAACAGAAACCAAGACGACTATTTTCAAAATAAAAGTTCAGCACAATTAACAATAAAAAAACAGCTTACAAAATAATTCTGTTCAATCTAATGATTTTATTATTGTGTTAATAATATTTGATATGTTTCTCAGAAGCTTAACTTCATCTTGTGAAAGCCTCAAATCCTTGTCATTTGTTACAAGAAGAAAGCCTCTCCCTCTGACATTTCTGCTAGGAAACATGAAATGTATGAACCTCAAATCCAAATAAAAATGTCAGTGTCTTTTTTACCAGTACCTCATTATTATTAAAGAAATGTATTGATCTTAAATGCTGGACTTAAGAACTCTGAAGGCTTTGGGATCAGCCACATGGTTAAGACTGTTCCCCCTCCAACACAGAAGTAGAGTTCAAAACCCTAGAAGAAAAACGAAAAAACAGAAACTGCTATAAATTCTGGCAAAACAAATGATTTTGTTTCTAATAGTTACATCTGTATTTTTTGTGCCCGCCCTCTTTCTTTTCTTATGAATATGATACAAGGAAAAAGAAATATCTGAGGTTTAATGCTCTACCTCTCTATGAATAAACTTTCAATTGTAATAAAACACACCTGTCATGCTTCCCCGTAAAAAGCAGAGCGTGGATAAAAAATGACTGATTGTCTATGTCTTGTTTCTTTTTTGTCTCTGTAAAATAGGAACATGGACGCATCAAACATGTAAGAACATTTCAGTTTGCTTTGTAACCTGCAATTTATCTGCTTGAATTCAATTAGAGTCTCATTCATCAAACACAGTGTAGCTCTTGAGAGGTGACAGATCAAACTCTAGCAATCACAAACGTGCTGAGTTTTGCCCAAATTATGGCAAAGGATTCTTGCACCTCAGGCTTCTTTCAGGAGAGAGTCTTTGACTTCCAAATCCAAGTGTCAGCCAACCAACTCTCAGTACAGAGATTAAGTAATGTGCAAATTAAGGGTTTGGGGCTGATTCTATTCCTTCTGAAATAAATGGCAGCACTCCTCATGGCTCCAGAGGGAGAGAGGTCCTCTGCATTGCTTCACTGACTGATTGCAATCCACCCAGGACCATGCAGAGAGAACAGCCAGATAATTCATAACGTCATGGAGCCCTTGTCTTACTGCAAGGCTTTTTATCATCACACATTCAGCTTCAGCCCTAGTTATAAATTACATGGTTTGTAATTGATGCATTAGGAGTCAGAACAGCTGGATGGCAAGTTTTTAACTCATCAGTAGAGGCAGCTTCAGGCTGGAGAGTTTTGTGCTCAGGATGAAGAGCTGGCTCATTTATCTCAGTCAGCTCAGTCAAATAATCTCCCTCACGTCTGTAACAATAATTAGGAACAAGGAATAAAAAATCTGTAAACTCCTAGCAGCTAGACTAAGGGACAAACATGGAAGGTGTACATTTACTGATGCAAACTCCAAATAACGTTAAACAGAGACCAGAACACCCAGGAGCTGTAACTCCATGTTCCCTGACTTGGGAATGAAGGCAGCATAAGGACCATGAGCAAACAGTTGAGTGTTTTCTTTCTGTAACAACACCAAACTTTTCAGCTGTACAGAGTGGTCCCTTGTTATAACTTGAGCGAAGTGACTCATGACAGCTCTATGAGGCAGTTTTATCTGCCACAGTGACTGGGAGCCTCCGTGGAGTTCCATGGCATGATGCGCTCTGACAGACACCTCACTCTCACATGATTTTCTCTGCCATATCCCCAAGCTCTTCTGAAGAGTCATTTCTTGTGTGGAAATGAGACTTCTGGGAATTCTTTGTGCTGCTTTGGCTCTGCACCTGGGATAGAGTGCGTGAGTCAGCCAGGAGCAGTCCAGACATTTTCCCTCTGGTTCAGAACTGAGTCTGGAGTTCAGTTTCTGTGAGGATTTCAGACATACTGAGTTCCTCCTTCCTTTTTTACATTTGGATTGTGGTAGCTCTCTGCTGTGCTTTACTTTATTTGCCTGAACCAACCTTCCTTAGAAAGGTGATTCAAGAAACTGCAAGTAGTAGTTTCTGTAAGATCATATTAATCAACTAATCACAAGCTTTTCAATAAAGGAATCAACTAATGAGGAGAGAGGAGGTATTTTAATAATCTTTTTATATTCCTTTTTTTTTTTTCTTCTGGGCAGGGGAATCAAACCCAAACACATTATAAGGTTTGTCCAAAGGTCATTTTTTGGGTAGCAGATACCAGCTTCTTAATTAATGTAGAAGTGTATAGAATGTCCTGGACATGTTTAGACCTCACAAATTTTGAGGTCATTATGATATTCATAGATTTGATACTGAAATAGTAAATCTGAATTTAGAATAATTAATCACATTCACTTAGTGTCTTCTAAAAATGGTCTAAATATATGTACACATATGTTTATGACACAAAGGATGACATATTTAAGCAGAATACTTCAAAACCAGACCCACCCAAAAGAAACTCCTAATCAAACTACAAATTTCTTTGGGACTACAAAAACCTCTATGCTTATTCTTCAGATCCTCTTATCTGCATAGTATTATAGACTGTACCATGTTTAGCCATAATGCAAAATATATTCTATAATTTTATTTAAGCAGCAAATAAATACTTTGGGGTTTTTTTTCATAGCATAAAGAATGGAGTAGCATGGACCAAAAGTCAGTCTCTTTTGTTCCTCTCATTTGCTGTGGATTCCTCTGGGTTTATCTTGCATTTTTATGACCTAAATCAGGAACAATTCTGCTGTTTCTCACTGAGCTGCACGTGCCTGAAAATCAATAGAAGACTCAGGCTTGCTTTGTATATTTTTCTTGTGAGAACGCTATGGATACAGCGGTGTCCGTTTTCAACGGGAGTGGAAATTCCAGTATCAGCAGCTAATCCGAAATCTCTGGGCTCGCTGGGGCTAATAACTGCACAAAGTGAGCCCTTGCCTATGTGTTTCCAGCAGAGGCTGAACAAAGGTGCTCCCCAGGAAGCTGCAGGTTGGTTCCATGGCCTGTGCACCTGCAGAGGAGATCGCGGCTGGAGATTGCTGAGCCTTGGCAGCATTCCAGGCAGGAAAGGGGCTGGCAGCAAACAGGCTCTGATGGACCTGCCAGACCCTTGCATAAACCATCCCGCAGGTTCCCAGTCCAGAAAGTCTCTTCAGGCTGATCTCCAACAGAAGGAAATTCTTTGGCCTGTTTTGTCTTTCCCCCAAGCAGACAAACATTGATGAAATGCCTTTTTCATCCCCTGTGTTACAATGGTTCTGGCTTCCTTTCCTCAGCAATATTAGCTTCATACTCATATAAAATAATTCTATAAATGTCCATACCTACTGTACACGTCTCGAAGAAAAGTCGTAGAGAACAGAAATGGAATTTATTCTTCCCTTAAATCTTTCTCTCATTCATCCTTCTGGTTTTCCCTACTCTCATTCTCACATCCCACTTTCTTTCCTCTTTATTGTCTCTGTTCCTTTAAAATGTTTTCCTTCCAAGTGAAACTAAACAGAATTATCAGCCCACAGTGGTCTTCTGCATTTGTGTTCTGTCCTTTGTCAAGGGGAATTGGAGCAGGGGGTGGGCTTGGGCTTCTATCCAGGAAAAAGGGGGAAGAGAGGCACTGTTTATTGCTGCCAAGGGCTGAAGCCGTCCCCAACCTTTTCTTTAAGAGAATCTCTCGTATTTCTTTGTACCTCTCATGGGGTAAGCACTTCCAAGTATCAATTACTGTTATTATTTACCTAGGGAGTGTGCGTATTGCATCTGGCATAATTTGGAAATGTCAGTGTTCCTGTAAGTTTCATTCATAGCAATTACCTAGGTAGCCTCTCCATAATCAGATTCTTTCAAGATTTGAAGGTTTGCTGGAAACAAACTAGGGAAGCTTGTGGTATCTGTACATTTCAATGCTTGTTTGGGTCCGTAGAAGTGGATTTTTTTTTTTTCCTTGTGAATTCCTGTTTTGTGGAGGATCAGAAAAATAGCAAAGACAGAACTGGTGGAAGATGCAGCACGACAAGGGGCTCTGCCAGCTCCGAGCCAGGAAGGGGAAGTTGGCTGAACTGCTTTTCTCTTTCTCTCTCTCTCTCTCTCTCTCTCTCTCTCGTTTCTTTTAAGCAGGGTTAAGGTGAACTCCTAAGCAATTGTGAAGCCCCACCTCTCCCAGCCTGATCTGCAGTCTCGGGTTACTCTCTCCTGCCGGGTTCTCAGGAACGCACAGTGAGCTTCACTCCTGCCTGCTGCCCCTGCCTTAAGCACGAACCTGCCAGAGCCTGGCAAAACAACAAGCTCAGACCTTATTTCAGGAAGATTTGCTGGCAAACGCCAGGCCAAGGATGGAATAGCACCACTTGAGATTCGACAACCAAACTGCTGCAAACGGTAGCTGAGCAATATCATCCTGTCCACTTTTTATCAAAATCGGGAAAATCTGTGTCCTCCCTGGAGAAGCCGTCGGGGCAGGACTCTGGCAGGGATGGCTCTGACTTCACCTGCTTCTGCAAATGAGTCACGGAGTGTTATAAAAAGCAAGGGCCTGCCAAGTCTCATTTCTTGGAACTGAGTGGGAACTTCAGCAAGCAGCTGCTCTTTCGTTAGTTTATACTTTTCTTCTGCAGGTTTCTTGGAGGGGGCCTGGAATCACAGAAACTTTGCAGCATAAACGACCTGTTGCTCCGTTTGGATAACCGCGGCTCAGTGGAAATAGCTGTTTGGTCCACATATGATTCTGATCTTCCTAAGGGATCTTAGTGAAGCCTGGAAGCAGCCTCGGGAACGTAATTAAGCAGGTGTGTAAATCTTTCCGGATTGGCAATTGAATCCTATCAAAAATCAGGAACAGAACCTCAGAAATCAGATTAGCTCTCCTGTGCACCACCTGAACAGAGGTTCTTTTCGTATGTCTGATGATGTTAAAAGATTTATGCTTTCTAGCTTTTCTCTGGAATCACATAAGGCAAAACCTCATTTGAAAGAGAAATCAGTGAAAACAGATTCTCGTGGAACAGCCCGGTTTTAGGAGGGGAAGTCGCTCATTATGGCAATCCCGACTGTGCTAGCAATGTAGCGTGAGGACTTTGGCTACCTGCAAGCGTGTCGATAGGGACCATTCCCCTGCGCTGCGCGAAAGCCACGTGTAAATTGTCAGAGTGGGGAGGAATGTAGTGCCAGATGGAAACAACATAAACAGCTGGGAGATTTCATCCGGGATTTCAAGCGAAGACGGGAGACTTTTGTTCTGGTAGACAAGTCGTTCCAAAGGTGGTTTAGCTACACCTACTTCTTCTGGGAAAGATGTTGCTTTGGAGCCGTGGTAGGTTTTGTGTGTGGCCTTGTATTGATTTTTTTTTTTCTTTTTTTTTTTTGGTAAACGCTTACGATGACTTTAAACTCCCACGTTTCAGCCCAGCTCTGGGGCGCTGCTCTCAGCACCTTTGCATGGCGTGAGCGCGCAGGGAGCGGGAGCAGGGAGGCGGCTCCGCAGCGCGCACAGCCCGCAGGGCTCCGAGCGGCCGCGGGAGCTCCGCGCTGCCCCTCCGCGGGCCCGCCCCGGCTGTGGCTGTGTCCGGGGCCGGGGCGGGGCGGGTGCCCG
>VXBB01009151.1:4036-14361 GCA_013399915.1 Illadopsis cleaveri | reverse complement strand
TTGTGCAGCTCTGGGTGGATGTTTTGAGTTTTGGAATCCTTTAAACCAAGGTCGATTTTCTTAGTTTGGCAGCCCTGGGTGGGTGTTCTTGAGCTGTGCAGCCCCTCAAACCAATGTGGATATTCTGAATTGTGCAGCCCTGGGTGGGTGTGTTGAGTTGTGCAGCCCTTTAAACCAAGGTGGCTGTTCTGAATTTTGCAGCCCCTTAAACCAAGGTGGATGTTCTGAATTTTGCAGCCCCTTAAACCAANTGTTCTGAATTTTGCAGCCCCTTAAACCAAGGTGGATGTTCTCAGTTGTGCAGCCCTGGGTGGATGTTCTCTGTTGTGTAAACCTTTGAACCAAGGTGGATGTTTTGAGATGTGCAGCCCTGGGTGGATGTTTTGAGTTGTGCAGCCCTTTAAACCAAGGTGGATGTTCAGAGTGGTACAGCCCCTTAAAGCAAAGGTGCCTGTTCACAGTTGTGCAGCCCTGAGTGGATGTTCTGAGCTGGGTGTTCTGCCCTGGGTGGATGTTCTTCAGTTGTGCAGCCCTTTAAACCAGGGTGGATGTTCTCAAGCTGTGCAATCCTGGGTGGATGTTCTCAGTTTTGTGGCCCCTCACCCCAAGGTGGATGTTCTCAGCTGTGTGCTGTGGAAGCTGGGACAGTTTTTGGGGAGGGAGGGAACCACGTCTGGGAGTTTAAAGCCAGGCCTTGGGGCTGGGTTGCTGCCTGAAGCAGCCTGAGCTCAGCCTGCCTGCGTGGGCTGCTCTGGGGGAGCTTCAGAGAGCCTGAAGTGGGATTCAGAAAAGGTGATTCAGGTGATAAGGATTTGAATTGATAATTTTTATTACGTTAATTGTTTTCCCCTTGGTACCGGGGAGAAGAATCTGTGATTTTGTTGTCTCTGGTTCATTGTTTAAATGTGTTTCTATTTATAAACTGTACCTGTATTTAAATAGTTTCAAGGGCCTTTCCCAGTCCTGTGGGCTTTAGGACTGAAGTATTTTAACTTCTCAGCTGTGCTTAAGTAATACAGATTTATTTAAAAGCTTATGTAATGAGGAGTTTTAGGCAGCCTAGATCTGGAAGAAATAGTAGGAGACCTTAAAATTCCACAGCAGGCAGCACATTCTGTTTGCCCAGGTGTTTCTGTGGAAACAAATGGAATTAAGACAGCAGGTGCCAATTCATCACTAAATTTTAAGAGTTGGATGTCTAAAGGATGTGTTGTGATTACAAAAACTCTTAAAATCATAGTGACTTTTGAGCAGTTACTGACTGACTGCGAGGTGAGGTGTTTTCCAGTCTCTGTCAGTGCAGCTTTGAACTTTATTTAGGTCAAAAGTTGGACTCAGTGGTCTTGGGTGACCGAGAGCCTCAGTGATTCTGTGATTTATGAGGTGGGGAGCAAAGGGGTGTCCTGGCATAAAGCAAACAGGGGAGGTAGCTGAGGCCCTAATTTAATTTCTTTTTAATAAAATTTTTAAACAGGAAATGACAAAACTAAGGGATGAAGACTCTCAGTTGTACAGAAGGCAAAGGCAAATGTCATCGGTTGGACTTTTACTTCAGGCTTATGTTGTTCCTGTAGAAGGAAACCCCTGTTTGTGCCCACAGCTGGAGTAGTGAGGAGCAGTTTGGGTACAGCCAGGCTTTTGAAAGTGTTGTGTGTGTCTGGCAGCTCAGACAAAGTTAAAGTTACCAGGCCTGTGTAGGTGTTCAGTTCCCATTGCCTGGGGCAGTGGCAGAGAGACTTTTAAATGCAGATTAATGGCAATTCCTGCTTCTGTACTCCTGTACCCTTTCAGCAATATTTAACACTTCACAAGCTTCCAATTATTTTAGTTTAGACCTGTGAAGCTGGTGAGGAAGATTTCACCCTCTAAGTGAAAGTAGGAGGTGAAATGAATGAAGGGAGACCCAGCAGGCTGTTTTACCCTGAAGTCAGTTGTGATGGGGAAAGCAGTTGCTGTTCCCAGGTGTTTCTCCCTGCCCCACTGGAATTTCCCTCCTCCCCAGGTGTGCCAGGAGAGCTCTGCTGGGGCTGCTCTGGCTCCTGGCAGTGCTGCCAGGTGTGTGCTTCCTGCTCCTGCTCCAATTCCCAGTGTGGGTTCGGGGGGAAAAGGGCAGGAATGCAGCTCAGAGCCCTCCCTGATATCATTATATTCCATTTTATTCCAGAATTCAGCTGCAGAGGCACTTGCACAGTTCTCTCCTGTGCCCTGGAAGCACAGCTGGGGCCTGCAGGGTGAGATGAGTTTGCCTGTTTCTGCTGGTCACATTTAGTACAGTGTTTTAAGTGTCTTCTTTGCTGTGAGATAGGAGTAGGAGAAAAAGGCACAACAGGCTTAACTTTTGCAAATAGATTTATTACCACACACAGACACACTCTAAAAGAAGAAAATGAGAATTAAAATGCAACTTTCAAAATACTCTTCTTCCTACTACAAAGTGTTCATTTTTTTATAAACAAAGAGACAAAACTCATGGTTTTTAGTCAGTTTTACCATTTAAAAATAATCTTTTATCAGTTCTTTAGGAGAGGAGTTTCTCTTAGAACTTCTATGGAGATTCTTTACTGATAGAACAGTTCTCTTGTGGGTCTTAACTCTCACAAAGAGCTGCTTTTGTGGAGTTTCTCTTTTAGCAGTTTTTCTTCAGCACTGCATATGGGTCATGGCTGCTTATTTGGGGTACTGTTTAAGGATGCTTCTTTTAGTGTAAAACAAAGATTTCTTTCTTCCATCTCCAAAATCATCTTCATCTCTAAAACTAGAGATCTCCCTTTAAGGGCTTCATATCACTTTTCTTCCTCTGTTTAAAATTCTCTATTAAATCTTAATTCTATCTGTCTCTAACTTTGAACTAGAGCTGTGCATCTCCTCTAAACAGCATTTATTATTTTTATTAGTATATTAGTGCTAAGAGGGAAGGCTTTGCCAGGTTCTCCTGGAAGTACTGAGTGCTCAGAAATCCCTTCCATAAAAAAAGAGTCATCCCTCCCTGAGAGGGAGGGGTGAGCTCTTAATTAGACTATTTCCAACTTCTTACTGCTCAAAAACCCTCCTGGAATATTTCATTTGTCTTACCCAGCAGGGGCACTGCTTTATTTCAGGGAAACAGTCTCAGCTGCTGGATTTGCTCTTGTTTGCAGGCTCCTGGTAAATCCCACAGGCAGACATTACCTTCAGCCTGCAGACCCACAGGCAGGTTGTAAAATCCCATTTCTGCTCCTCAGGCTTTGGGGCACGAAAGGAAGAGGAGGGTTTGGTTCTCTGGTTACTGCAGCAGAGCCTGTGAGTGTTGTGGGCACTGAGTGTCCTCCTGCTCTGCAGCCTGGCTGTTTGCTGGGAGCAGAGCTGCCTGTGCCACAGTCTGTGTGAGGCATCAGTGCTGTCCTTCAGAGCCTGCAGAGCTCCTGGGCCCAGGCTCAATCATCCCCTGGGGGCTGAAAATGGATCTCTAGAGCTGTGAGCTTAAAATAACACCTTGGCAACAGGGCTGGGCCCTCCAGTGACACTGTCACCCTCACCATGCTGACCCTGACCTGCAAGTTCCTCAGGGCTGGGACTTTTCTCTGTGTTGGGCACTCTGCTGGCACTTCCTGATGTGAACTCACAGAAACTCAGGTGGTTTGGAACTCTCCTGGAGCTGAATTTTGAATTTGTTCTGTTTTGTCTGGAGGAAACCAGTGTTAAAAGTTTTGGAAGGCTTTCAAAAGAAGCCTCTGATTAAATATTGTTGCTTGTTCCATCTTTGTTTGACTTGAATCCAGTACAATCTTTATCAGTTTCTGACCAGGTGGGCAGGTGAGGTTGTTGGGCTCACCCTGGGGCTTGGACCAGGGGCTTTTCCTGGAATCACAGAATGATTTGGGTTGTACAAGTCCTTTGAGTCCCAGCTGTGCCCCGTCCCCACCTGGCCCCCAGCACTGAGTGCCACATGCAGGAATTCCTGGGACACCCCCAGGGATGGGCACTCCAAACCTCCCTGGGCACTTCCAAGGCCTGAGCACCCTTTCCATGGGGAAATTGCTGCTGCTGTCCAAGCTGAGGCTGCCCTGGCCCAGCCTGAGGCCATTTCCCCTTGTCCTGTCCCTGTTCCTTGGGAGCAGAGCCCGACCCCCCCTGGCTGTGCCCTCCTGTCAGGGAGTTGTGCAGAGCCAGAAGGTCCCCCCTGAGCCTCCTTTTCTCCAGGCTCAGCCCCTTGCCCAGCTCCCTCTGATGCCTCAAGTTTCAGCTTTCACATTTTCCAGATTCTGCATTGCATTGGTGTATAACTCTGAATTTCATATAAAGTGTTAGCAAGTTCTCCTCACAGCTCAGTCAGACAGAACAGTCCTTTTCCAGCCCCAGAGTTTATTCCCCAGAGAGGCTCAGGACAAGAACAAAAAGCAGCACTTTTTACACGGTCTTTGCANTTTGACTTGAATCCAGTACAATCTTTATCAGTTTCTGACCAGGTGGGCAGGTGAGGTTGTTGGGCTCACCCTGGGGCTTGGACCAGGGGCTTNGGGAGGTACAAGGGGTGGGTACAATTCTCCAACCAACAGGGATTGTGTAAGGGAAGAGCTGGAGGATGGACTTCCAAACCTCAAATCAGCAGGGGAAAGCAAGGGGAGGACACAGCTGGAGGGAACCAAGAGGGCATCAAGGAACATGGAAACTCCACCTGCAGGTGGCCTTGGCTGTGGATTGACATTAGGAGGCAGGGTCAGGGAGGAGTTGGAACGGGAACACCAAAGACTGACAGGGAACTTTCCAGAACAAAGGGCAGGGACTGGGGAGGATTGACATTCAGGTTGAGGGGGTGAAAGGCAGTTTGGGGAGTGAGAGACAATTCAGAGAGGGAGGAGAAATTTGGAATAAACCAACAACCTGGGCAAAACTGGAGCAAACCATCCAAAGGTAACAGAGAACATACAATAAGAAACACACACCACCACAGTGACCTGAAGCTGTCATTGGACAATTAACCCCAATATGGAAATGGACCAAAACTTATAAAAGGGTGAGAACTCATGACTCCTGATCCATCTTGGGTGTAGCCCTGGCCAGGCTCTTGTGCTGCCCAAGGTGTATCCTTTTAAGGCCTTTTTAATAAATCCCTACTTTATTCCTTTATCTCTGTCCAGCCTCTGTTCTAGGTGGCCTCTCAAGGCAACACCTCAGCCCCTCCTGGGGCTCCATTCCCTTCCCCAGCTCCATTCCCTCCCCATTCCATGGGGTTGCTGTGACCCCAGTGCAGCACCCAGCTCTTGCTGACCCCCAGCCCATGGCTCCATGCAGCCTGTCCTGTTCCCTCTGCAGAGCTCCCTGCCCCCAGCAGATCCACATCCCACCCCCTGGGGCTGTCCCTCCATCCCCATGTCCATTCCATCCATGGTGCCCCTTCCCAGCTGGATGTGCCTCCATCCCCAGGGTTATCCCAGCCAGGAGTGTCCCTGGCCCAGGGATTTCCACCCCAGGCACTGAGGGCTCTGTGCTGCCACGTGCTGTGCCCTGCATGAGCAAACCAGATGCTTCTTGTGCCTTGGGAAAAGCTCCCAGTTCCAGCAGAAATGGCAAGGCATGCAGGAGGGAAAGCTTTCATGTTTCAATAATGTTCTTTTTCCTGAACTACTGGTGTTCCTGTTCATTTTTAGTGAAGCTTCCTGCATTGTTTGGGCAGGTGTTTGCAGAATCTTCCAGAGCCGCTTTGGATCCACTGGATTTATGGAGGGGAAAAAAGGAACCATTGACTTGTTCAGAATTTCACTGCAGAGCTGTAATCCCTGGGAAGTTACAGTCCATGGCCTGGCTCTTGGCCAAGTGGGTTTTTCCTTCCACCCTCCGAGGCTGGAGCCAGTTTTGGTTTGTAAAGATCTTGCACAATCATCTGAGTCCAGGACATGTAAAAGCATCAGTGAGAGATCCAAACCTTTGGGTGTTGGGGCAGCTGCTGCTGGAAGGTGCATGGTGCTTCCCAAAGATGCTCCTCTACTTGCTGGAGATGCAGAAATAACATTTCTGGGTATTTTTCATACTTTTGTGCACAGTTGCTTTTGCTTCAGTCACTGATTCTGTAAATGATGGGAGCAGAGTTTAAAATGTTAAAGATAAATTAGAAGAATTGTCAGAAGTGGTTAAAATGTGCTTTAAAAGATATTGCCAGTCTACTTTAATAAACAGTAAAGGTTTGTCTCTTCCAGGGGTCAGATGTGTTCCCCTGAAATCACTTCTAGGTCCCTCCTCTTCCTAGGAAAAGGCACAGGGGAACAAAGGAGTATTTTTGATTAATTATGTTTGACTGCTGAGGGAAGGGATTCGGAATATGAACCAGGAGAAGAAAGAAATGAATAAAAGCATCAGATATTTTGGATGGACAGAGGGAGAGGAGGGAATTAAATCAGTCATTGTGGGGTCCGAGTTCAAATTAGGAAAGAAAAGGGAAAATACTTTGTGTTTTTCTTGAAATCTGAGATGAACAGATATAAGCACCTTTATTTCATAAGTAAGTTTAATTTTATGCTTGAACAAAACATTTATGACAGTTCAGAAGTTATTTTAGATGATTTCAATCAAAAGTCAGTTGAAGCCAGACAAGTTCAGAAGCTCAAAGCAAGGAAGTGCCAAAGCAGATGGACACAAGTAACTTTTTCTGCCAGCACAGGTATGCCCTCAAGTTTTATCCAATATCTGCATCCCAGTTATGTTGTTTATTAAAGTTACGTTTTTAAGAGTGAGTGAACTGACAAGGGAGCAGAGCTTTTCCTTGAAACACCAGGAATGGCAGAAAAATGAAGAAAGTCAGAAAAATGGCAGAAAGTCACAGAACCTTCTTCCCTGTGTCAAGCACAGCCATGCCCCAAACTGGTTTTCTGATTCATTTTAATTACAAGTTATTTCTGACCATAAATAGGTATGGGCACAGTTTTATCCTCATGCAGCAACTGCAGTTTAATCAGTGACATCAAATATTATTTCTGCTAATGACATGCAGTGCCAAGAATCTGAACCAAGTCAGATTTAATAATTGATAAATGGACTTTCCTTTCTCTGCTCCTGCCTTTGGCTGATGATGCTGCTGCTCAGTGCAAAGCAATGTCTGGACATGGTCACCAAACCCCGAAAGTCAGCACCTCCTTTGGAGTGTTCCTGACAGAATGAAACAAAATTCAATAAAACAAACACATCTGTGGGCTCCAGGAAGAGCAAAACCTGCAAAGCAAGGTCCTGTAGTGTTGGCCTGAACCTGGGGGAGCCAGGGGGGCACAGCCCAGCCAGGAGGGCACAGCCAGGGGGGCACAGCCAGGAGGGCACAGCCAGGGCTCTCTGGGGGCTCCCAGGATCTCCCTGCAGCCAGGGGGGTGCAAATCTCACTCTCCTGTGCTGGCACAGAGCAGTGGGAGAGAAACAGGGAGGGAAAAAAGGTGTCAAACAAGGGAAAGAAGAAAAATGTGAGTTTATTAGAGCTGTTTTAGTTGGTGGCTGAGTGTAGAATTTTCCCCAGTAGTTGGTGTTGGGATTTATGAATTGTCTTTGCTATGAACTCTGTCAGAGGGTGCTCCTGAGGCCATGCAAGTGTTGTACTTGTGGAAAAGGAGAGAAGGTGAAAGGATGAAGGGAAGTGATAAAACTTTGGAAGTTTCCATCAGACACACTCAGCTGCAGTTTTCTAAGGTACTGCATTGTTTTTTGCTTTTAGCTGAACTTTGCTTTTCAGTAAGGATTTCCCAATAACTGCATTCCTGGCCCTGGCAGTGCCCAAGGCCAGGCTGGACAGGGTTTGCAGCACCCTGGGACAGTGGGAGGTGTCCCTGCCATGGCAGGGGTGGCACTGGGTGGGCTTGGAGGTCACTCCAGCCCATCCTGGGATTCTGTATTTGAGTGGTTTCCCCTCCTGTGAGCTGCTCCCTCAGGAATTCCTGGCTGCCACATCATTCCAGCCCATGTTGTGTTTCCTGGCATTTTGCTCATGGATTTTGCTGCAATTTTTTAAAAAGCAAGGAGCCAGCAAACAAACAAACAAAGCCAACCCCAAAAATCCCCACCAAAACCCAAAGCCAGCCTCCCCACCCCCTTCAAAGAACCCAACCTAACAAACCAAACCAGCTCAGGCCAAGCTGCTCTTTCCCTTCCCTGTTTTGGGAGCTGAGCACTGTAATTTGCATCCCAAACATAGTTGCAGTTCTTGTGGGTTTGGTTCATTCCTGTTTTGAGCTTGAGAAAGGCTCCCCATCTTCCTTCTTCCCAGCCTCATCACCAGGGATCCTCCTGTGCCTGATGGTTCAGGGATTAAAAACAGGTTTGTCCATTATTCTCATACAACCGCATTTCCACCACTTTTCCAAATATTTGGCAGTGAGGTGGGAGTCGGGCTCTGTTCCCAGGGAACTGGGACAGGAGGAGAGGAAATGTCCTCAAGCTGTGCCAGGGCAGGTTTAGGTTGGATGTTGGGAACAATTCCTTTATGGAAAGGGCTCTCCAGCCCTGGCACAGCTGCTCAGGGCAGGGCTGGATTCCCCATTCCCCAGCCCTGGAGGGGTTTAAAGCCCTGTGGATGTGGCACTTGGGGACAGGGGTCAGTGGTGGCCTGGGCAGTGCTGGGGATGGTTGGGCTCGATGGGCTCTGAGGACTTTTCCAATTCTATGTTTCCATTGCTGGGTTCTCTCCCCTCTGCTCAGAACAGGAGGCCCTGCCCAGACTGATCATCCCCGAGGTGTTTCCCCTCTCAGACTGGAGCAGGAAAGAAGCAGCTCATGAGTCCAAAGTGCCTTTGATGGGTTTGGGGAGCAGGTCCAGGGCTGAGCTGTTCCCCCAGGGAAAAGTACAAACCTTCTTTTGAGGCAGGAGGAGACTGGAGGAGCAGCTGAGGGAGCTGGGAAGGGAATGGAGCCCCAGGAGAGGCTGAGGGAGCTGGGAAAGGGGCTGAGCCTGGAGAAAAGGAGGCTCAGGGGGGACCTTGTGGCTCTGCACAACTCCCTGACAGGAGGGGACAGCCAGGGGGGGTCGGGCTCTGCTCCCAGGGAACAGGGACAGGACAAGGGGAAATGGCCTCAGGCTGGGCCAGGGCCGGCTCAGCTTGGACAGCAGCAGCAGTTTCCCCATGGAAAGGGTGCTCAGGCCGTGGCACTGCCCAGGGAGGTTTGGAGGGCGCATCCCTGGAGGGGGCCCAGGAATTCCTGGAGGTGGCACTCAGTGCTCTTGAGGACGAGGTGGGGATGGGGCACAGCCTGAACTGGCTGGGCTGGGAGGGATTTTCCTACTGAAGGATTCTGGGATCATGGAGAGAGCAGATCCCTCACTCAGGTCTCATTTCAGGGGCGGCTTGAAAGAGCTCAGTCCCTCCTTTTCCTTGCAGAGGGCACAGAGGGTGGCACTCAGCTTCTCTGAAATGGAATTGTGTCTGTCTGGGTCCCTCTGACCTCTCCATCCAGGAATTCTGTGTGGCAGCCTTGGGAGCTGTATCCAGGCACTGGGAATGACCTGGAGCTGCTGTCCTGGCACGTGCAGGTCTCTGTGCCAGGCTGCCCAGAGCAGCTGTGGCTGCCCCTGGATCCCTGGCAGTGCCCAAGGCCAGGCTGGACATTGGGGCTTGGAGCAGCCTGGGACAGTGGGAGGTGTCCCTGCCATGGCAGGGGGGGCACTGGGTGGGATTTAATGTCCCTCCCCACCCAAACCATCCTGGGATTCCATGGATGAGGAATTTCCAGGGAAAGAGGTGAAGTCATGGTTCTGTCAGGTGCCTTGTGGAGAATGAGATGAGATTGGAAGCTCGTGTACCCACACCCCTCAACTTTTACAAGTCAATAAAAAATGCCACTGAGGCTTTTTCCTGTAAAAAATTTTTTAATAGAGACACAGCAGCACATTGATTCTGAGCCTGTGGCTTTCTAAAGTAGGAAAAGCCAAGGAAATGCAGTGAATTTTCAGGTCAGAGCCCACGTGGTTGTTCTTTGGTGGGTTCCAGGCTGTGGGATTCCAGCAGGAAATGGGGAAGTGCTGAGCTCTGCCCAGGGATTGTTCCTCAGGGATGTGTGTGAGTGCCAAGGCACGACTTGTGCTGCTCCTGCTGGCACTGGCCGCTGCTGCAGCCTGGGCTGAGGCTGAGCCAGCTGCCTCCTGTGGCTCTGGATGGAACTGTAGAATTGTTTGGGATTTTTGTCTTTCTTGGGGGTTGGACGCATAAAACCTACATTTAATGGTTTTTGAGTTGGTGAATTTGGTAAGGAAAGAATAATGTAATCATTAGTTGAATTATAAATTAAATTTTACACTGATGCTGAATTAACTTGCCTTTTTTTTCTTTTTTTTCTTTTTTTTTCTTTTTTTTCTTTTTTTTCTTTTTTTCTTTTTTTCT
>VXBB01009148.1:9752-28643 GCA_013399915.1 Illadopsis cleaveri | reverse complement strand
CCGGGGGGGCTCTGCCGCCCCCACCGCAGCCCGGAGAGAGGAGCCAGATGGGTTCCCACCCCCAGGAACCCCTCAGGGCGGGGGAAGAACCCTGCCCTGAGTGCTGCCCTGCCCCGCGCAGGCACTCCAGGTGAGCGCCAGGGGTGCTCGGCCGGGGATGCTCGGGCAGGGATGTTGGTCAGGGATTTTGGTCAGGGATGCTCGGTTAGGGATGTTGGTCAGGGATTTTGGTCAGGGATTCTCAGTCAGGGACGCCCGGTGAGGGATGCTGTGTCAGGAATGCTCTGTCAAGGATGCCCTGTCAGGGATGCTCTGCCGGGAATGGTGTCAGGGATGTCGGTCAGGGATGCTCCGCCTGAAATGCTCTGCCAGGGATGCTCGGTCAGGGATGCCCGGNAATGCTCTGTCAAGGATGCCCTGTCAGGGATGCTCTGCCGGGAATGGTGTCAGGGATGTCGGTCAGGGATGCTCTGCCTGAAATGCTCCGCCGGGGATGCTCGGTCAGGGATGCCCGGTCAGGAATGCTCTGCCAGGGATTCTCAGTCAGGGATGCCCGGTCAGGAATGCTCTGCCAGGGATTCTCAGTCAGGGATGCTCCGCCGGGAAGGCTCGGCCGGGGATGCTCTTCCAGGGATGCTCTGTCAAGGACGCCCGGTCAGGAATTTTGGTCAGGAATGCTCTGTCAGGGATCCTCGGTCAGGGATGTCGGTCAGGGATGCTCTGCCTGGAATTCTCGGCCGGGGCTGCTCCCCGTGCTCCCGGAGCGCTGGCACCCTCCGAGCTCCAAGGTCAGCGCTGTCCCCGGCTGTGCACAGCTGCCGGCACGGCAGGGAGAGCGCGGAGAGCAGGGTCTGTGTGTGAGGAAACGGGCTGTTATCGCCGCTGTTATCGGCTCCTAAACCTCGGAGTGAGGGAACAGGCACCGCGTCCTTCCCAGTGCCGACACGTCCTGGGGACCTGCTAAAAACCCCGGCTGGAATTCTCAGCAGCGCTCCTTGTTCAAACACTCCCTGCGCTGCTGAAGAGATCTCTTTGCAATTCAAATACCGAGAGAAACCATTTCCCCAAAGTGTGGCTGCTGTTGCAATATTTTAATATCTTCTTATAGTTTAATATCCCTTGCACCAGCTCACTTCCAGAGCATTAGCAGTCCCTAATCTGAAGGGTGTTTCCTAAGAAAACTCCTCTTTTTTTGCAGTCAAGGCTCGAAACCTTTTCTGAATGTGTTTTTCATATTACCAAACAGCCCTAGACAAGGAAAGAGCACACTGAAACCCATCTCTGTGGTGAGGCTTCAAAGAAATTCATTTTCTGGGGATTTTCTCCAAATGAGTGGATTTCAAATGCTGCCTTCAACCTCTCTGGATGGTGGAACCCTAAATCTCCTGGGATGTTGCATCCCTGAATTGCTGTGTGCACACACTTGACTTTCTGAGTCATCCTCAGTGCTAAAGTCACACTGAATTCTCCTGAACTTTCCAAGTGTTACCGCAATAATTTCCTTTTTGTCCGATTTATGTGAGTTTTGCAATGGCAAGGGAGCCAAATGAGCTCAGCACAGAACAATTATTTCTTCTGGAAAGCAGGACAGCAAAAGCTCTCACACGCTTCGCTTGCCTCAAAAGAAATATATTTATTTAATGGATGGACATGACTTCTTTGAGATGTTTATGCTTTCTCTGAGGCCAAGAAGAACCTGTCCTCTCCTCAACTCCTTGAGCTTCCAAGGATCACAAGGATATTTTCCATCCAGCCATCCATAAGAAAATCATCTCCAATCTGAGTCAGGAAAAGAGCAATTTAATAACTGAGAGCTGAGCGAGGTGTTTAATGGACGAGCTCTGAGTCTCACTGACTCTTTGCCATCTGCCTCGGCCTTTTGATTTACAGCACTTAACTGCTTGTAAAACTCATCTCTGGGTGGGTTTTTATTTCAGTCCTACCAAAGGAAAGAAGCGTTTATTCTTTCCCCTGGAAAACCATGGATTAAAATAATGGCTGGTCTGATGGGAGATGTGCTACAAATCACATCTGCCTTTGCCACAAACGCACCTTGTCTCTGAGTCTGTAATGGGAAGAGCTGCAAAAAGCTGCAGGAGGCTTTAATCAGGTGATGGAGACGTCCTTAGGAAGTTTAAAGTGAGATTCATTTCCCTTGCATTTCATATCAAGGATTTCAATAAATGCCCTGGAGTCAGATGAATCACGGGAGAAAATAAAGCTCAGTAACAAGAAAAACTGATGGGTAAAATAAAACCAGCCCTGAACCCAAAGCCAAAACAAAATGAAACTTCAAACCCATGAGTGCAGCCTGTTCATAGGGAGCAAAATCTTTTCTTTTCAGGGCCTTTCTGGTTTGTGGAGTGCTGTTCCTGGGGCAGATATTGGCCAGCATCCTGAATGTTCTGTATTTCCCTACCACGTGTTCATTTTTTGCTGCTGTAACAGGGTGGAAGGAGATCAGATTTTCCCTTCTCGAATCCCAGTTTTCCCTCCTTAAATGCCAATTTCCCCTTCCCAAATCCCAACTTTCCCGAGAGAATTCCTGGTGCCCCGGCCCTGCTGCATTCCCAGGGCGTTGGAGGCTGAGCCCATCCTGCTCACACAGCTCTGGAATTGACTGCACCAGTTCATTGCCCGTGCAGGAAATCAATAGTCTTGGGTGGGAGATTTCTTCCCAAGCCAAGATGGGTATTGATATCTCTGGGAAGGAAATGAGTTCTCCTCTCCTTGCATATTCCCAGCGATGGGCCAGGAGGATGCTGTTACTCCCATCAATCAATAATGCCAGTAGTGGGCTCAAAATATTTGATTTTTTTTCCCCAAAGCAATCACCAGAATGTTGTAATCTGAGAGCGAGGGCTGGAAAAGGGACCTGACCTGCTCATGCCACTGATTTCCTGGGGAGCACTGGGCACATTTTGGCCTTTTCTCTGTCTCAGCCTAAAGTTAGGGTAGAGTTTTGGATTGTCGTGGGCGTGGAGCTGACACATATTTTATATTTTTTAATCAATTGCCGTTTCTCACGGTCGCTTTTCATCCTCTAAATTGGCCTGTGCAATCCCCACAGGATCTGAGTGGGGAAATGCTATCAGTGCATGTTCAAACAGAGCAGAATTTGCTGTGGTGGTGCTTATAAAAACCTTGGCTGAGCTCTCTGGAGAGCAAACCCAGGCTGGGAGCAGGGTAACCATTTGTCCGTGGATGTGCACACTGGGCTGGCAGAGCACACACCCCACCCTCACAGCAGCTTTGGGGAAACTGAAAAACACTCTTAATTTCCTTGCCGTGGTCAGGGATAAAAGATGTGCTGTGAAAGGGATTCCCGTGGCAGGGCCTTTGTTTCCCACCCGCAGCTCATCTCCCCAAATTCAATATTTTGCAGGACAGATAAGGACCAGAGGAGAAGGATTTCAAAGCACCTGGCCAAGAGCAGGTTATTAATTCTGATTAAACTTAAGAAAATCCAGCTCCTCACTGCTCCAGCGCCCGGGGGGCTGCTCAGGTGCTGTCAGAGCTGTGTCTCACTGCAGAAGCAGGGAAATGCCAGGCTGTGATGGCCCCCAAATACCTGAGTGTCCCAGATTTGGGGTGCTAACTAGGTTACTTTAAAAGATAGAAGGAGGTGAGTCTTCCTGTTCTCTCCATCTCTTTGTCTGGTGCTTTCTCTCTGCTGACAAAGGCCCTCGGGATCCTTGAGTGCTGGCAATCAGCTCGGGAAAATTCACCTGCATTGCAAGAGCCTCTCTTCTGCCTTTTCTGAGGTGGTTTTTTGTTGTTTTGTTTTTTTTTTTCTCTTGCCTCCTTGTTATTTTTGCAAAGCTCAGCAGCCAGTGAAGACGTGTAATTAGAGTTAATTGTGATTGCTCGGTGATGCAACAGCCCCCTGCTGACTTCAGGGTGCCTCTGGCTCCGAGGGAATGGGAATATTTCAGCGGGACAGAGTCCCCCCAGCCCCAGAGCACGGAGGGTTTGTGCTGCCTGGTCCCAGAGGGAGGTGGCAATGTCACCTTGTGCAGGTGAATTCAGTTTTCAGTTTGTTTTTGAGGCCGGTGCTGGCAGATCTGTGGTGCTGATCAATGCTCCAGCTGCGATTTTCCCTCCCCGAGGCCCAGGGGGAGGCTGACAACGCTCTGATAGATGATCAAAGCCACTCTTGTCACACTCACACCAAACTCCCAACCCAGAGCTGCCTCCTGCCCTTTCCAGGATCCAGAACCCCCTGGGAATTTTGCCTCACTGTGCCTCTGTCATGCTGGGATTTCAGAAGGATCTGCATTAAATAACCTGCCTGGCTTTCTGGGGGGGAAAAAAAAGGCATTTTAACAGCATTCAGAATCCCTAATTGCCATCATTCTGGGCTGCTGTAGTGGCCACTCAGTGGACAGTCCATGGTGCCTTGCCCTGCTGTGTTGATGGGGATTTAATTGCAGAAATTTTTGGGCAGCTTTAAACAAGGCCCACAAACCCAGGCCTACCCTCAGGGTGGGACTGTCCTGGGCTGAAAATGCTGGAATTCTTTGTTCTGCTNCTTAAGGCATCATTTCCCCCTTTTCTGGTGCCACACACACAAATCCTGCAGGGCGTGAGGGAAGCCACACCGGGAGCGGGAGCTGGGGAGGCTCCGAGCCCCCTAAATGACAGCTTTAGCTACAATTTAAGGCTAAATTCGGCTTCTCAGCGAGGCACAGGAGCTGCTCTTGCTCGGGATTAGTGAAAACCCCAGGGACAGCCACCCACGGGCCACAGTCTGCTGCTGGGAGGCTGCGAGACAAAGCTTTGAATAGATTACAGCAAATAATTCATCACAGCCCAGGTTTTCCGGCCCCTTCGGGGAATCCCGCTGGATGCTGCCTGGTGCACGCGGGGAATTTGGGCTGCAGAGGGAATTTTTGGGGTTCTCTGAGGGGAGTTGCCTGTTTCACATCCTGAATATGGGTTGTAAAGGAGAATTTTGGGGTTCTGTGAGGGAATTTGCCTGTTGCACATAGGGAATTTGGGTTGCAAAGGGCATTTTTGGGGTTCTGTGAGGGAAGTTGCCTGCTGCAGCCCATGAATTTGGGCTGTAAAGAGCATTTTTGGGGTTCTGTGTGGGAAGCTGCCTGTTGCACACCCTGGATATGGGTTGTAAAGGGAATTTTGGGGTTCTCAGAGGGAAGCTGCCAGTTTGACACCACGAATTTGGGCCGCAAAAGGCATTTTTGGGGCTCTCTGCGAGCTCTGCATGCTGCTGCCTGATCAAACACGAAGGATATTCCTCCTTACCCTGCCCAGGCCTTAATTGCTGCCGTTTATTTCCCCCAAAACGCCTGTTTAGCGCTTTCCCTCAGACACAGCCCAGCCTGGAGCGGGTGTTAATCACCAGAATTAATGTTTATTGCTGCAGGAACACTTTGGGAAGGAAACTGAGCTCTGCCTGGGTATTTTGGGATCGATGGTCAAGGCGTTTAAGGAGCAAGCTGCTTTAGCAGGGATTTGTTCCCTCCCTGCCTGCTCTCCACCCAAACGTGCTCCGCTCACTAAATGGAGCCGGCTCGGCCTTTTCTGGAGCACAAAACCCTTCCCAAATCCGTGACTCCGACACGGAGGGCGCTTTCCTCTCCCTTTCTCAGAAATGAGATTCACGAGCTACCTGGATCCTCTTCGCAGTTCGGGAAATAATTACTTTACGCAATATAATTTGCTTAAAACCATGACAGTTTTAACTATAGTTTAAGCCTAAATGACTGCTCAGCAAGACAGCTGGTAAAATTCACCCTGTAATAAGACTGCAGCAATGTAAACAAGCCCAGCCCATTTAGGGCTTTGAGTTAATATAGACGTCAAATACTTCCAATATCTCTAAATTTCCCAAACCCATCAGGCATTTCCCTCCTTTGTAAACGTGTTTGTAATTGATCTCATCCTTTATCACCTACACGTCTGTCCTAAATCCATAGAATTGATTATGTTTGGACGTAAATTAAATTAACCTCAGAGGAAACATCGTCGTCTGGTTTGTTGGAGTGCCGCAGGCAGCGGTGGCACAGGGAATGAGGAGCTCCAGCTGCAGCACAGCTGGAGGGAATTCCAGGCTCCTTCCCCCTTGGAATGTGGCTTTTTCCAGGGAAAACACAGCCAAAAGGGCAGGTTTTAACTTTCATGATAAAACGTGCCTTGGGGATTTTCCCTCTGCTCTGCAGAGCTCTTTGTAGGAGCTGTGCTTTGCTTAACTTTGAGGTTTTATCTGAGTTTGCTTTCTCATGCCCAGGAACCTGCAGAGCTCCATCCATGTAAGAGTCACCACCAAAGCAGGTTTCGGTGACAGCCTGAGCTTTTCCTCTCAAATGCTGATAATTTGAACAAAATCAAGCTCAGGGCTTGCTAAAACCCTGCCATTCACTCCATATGCTTTGCTCAGTCCTTGTGAGAGTCTGAACCAGCCAAAACCCGGCCTAGCGGGCAGGTGAAAACTGTATTTATAGAAAAGCCGAGTCATATCCCTGAAAATGAACCCCCTCCGCAGCCTCCCGGCTGGCTGAGCAAAGCCAAACCATCCCAAATTTCCCTCCCAAGCAGCGGGGAGGGATCTCTGGGGCCTGATGTCCTCTCTCCCGCTCAGTTAATAACCGCCATCCAATTGCAATTACGGCGATACAGCTTAAAATTCGTTCGCAGCCCGCTTGAGTTGCGGTGATTTATTGTCGGGTAATTATCTTGCCGCAGTCTTGAGGATGGAATAATCGCCCTGATCTGCATAATCAAGGCGTCGGAGCCTTTAGAGCGGGGCTTGCTCTCAGCAGATGGCCCTGGCGTGTGTGGTAGGAGCCCTCGGATTTTATGGCTCACGCTGCATCCCATCTTGTATCGCTTTGCCTATAGCAAAAGTTTACTGTCTTTTGCTAATTAAGTGTAATTTACATTAATATAGAGAGTTCTTTCTGCACTGCTGAAGGCGGAGGCAGCCCTGACCCACCTGTGTGGCTGAACAGGAGCCAGGAGAGGAAGCACTTCATAAAAACGTGGAATCTCAGAAGGGTTTTGGTTGGGGAGGAGCTCAAAAGTCATCTCATTCCAGNGAACAGGAGCCAGGAGAGGAAGCATTTCATAAAAACGTGTTGGGGAGGAGCTCAAAAATCATCTCATTCCAATTCCCCGTGGGCAGGGACACCTTCCGCTGGCCCAGGTTGCTCCAAGCAGCGCTGATAACTCCACACAAGAGGGTGGTTTCCCCCTTTAAATCAAATAATTCCAAAAATCCTCCCTTAAAACAGAGCTCTGGTGCCAGAGGGGAGCTCTGGACGTGCCCTTGTGAGGAAGGATCCATAAAACCTGAGAGTTTTTCACATTTCCTCTGGAAATGAGGTTTCTCTGAGTGCAGGGTTCCAGCTTGTCATCACATGAAAAACCACACATGGAAAAAAGGCTCGGGATTGTGTTTCAAACTGAAATTTTGACTTGGCATTCCTGATCCCTGCAACTCTGTGCCTTAAAAACGACACCAGCACTTTTCATCTGCCTTTAACGTCCGTTTCATACCAATAATTAGCAGCACCGTGTAATTAGCTGAGTGTTCTGTGCCTGTCATCACAGAAATGGGGCTGTTCCAATGAAAGGGTGAATGTTCATGGGCTCTTTCTTTTCCTGAAGTCTGAGTTTTCCCTCCTTGCTTCACATGTTTGTTGGTAAAACCATCACACACGAGGCAGAAATCAATAAAAATTCTAAAGTGCCTCATCAGGAGTGTTTCATCTTTATGATTTCATGCAGGATGGAGAGAAGCAAGGCTGAGTTTGAAAATTTCAAATTCCTCAACTTTAGATATCTCTCCGCAGTGCAGATTTTTGATTTCAGTTCCATTTCAGATGCCCTGTGTGTGTCTCTGCCCATACCCCCCCCTGTATTTACCACTGACACCAACCCAACCGGGATCAGTGCCCTGATGCTCCAAAACTGCCAGAGAGCAGCAGAAATTGCCTCGTTCCCTGCACTTTTGTGCCCTCAGCTTTGAGTTCTGCAGTGTCTAATGAGTTCTGTGCCCTGAGAGGAAATGACCCTGGGTAATTCTGGGCAATAAATGGGGGGAGAGGACAAAAAAGGCAAACAAGGGCAGGGCTTGACCCAGAGTTAATGTCAATCCACTGGGCACAGTGAGAACTGAATTTCCAAATGTTCAGCTCGCTCTGTTTCCAAAGGACTCAGATTTTGTTCCCTTAAACGGGTGGGGGGAAAAGTGCAAACTGCCTTTTTTTTTTTTTCAAGTGTAATTTTTAATTATGTTTCTAATTATGGAGAAAAATACTGTCACGGAAATTACATCTTTTGAACTGTCACACGCAGGAAGGTGAACCTGGCACTTGGTTTTCTGTTGTTAGCTCCTCTCCTTGGAATCAGGATAGTTTTTTAACCCGCGGTGCATTTTGTTGTGCTGAGGTAGCCTGGGAAAAATCTGTGCTCAGGATCTGAGGGTGGAAAATTCAAAGCAAATTCCACAAAGTTTGCCTTTTTTTTCCCCCACCTGTTCCATCCTTGAGGAGAGAAAAGCTGCTTATTGCGGGTCTGTGCTTGAAGGGCCTTTTGCAGTGGAAATCTCCTCCCAATAACCCGTGTGCTCTACGGGAAAACGGGCTGGGGTTGGATTCACAGCGTTTTCTCCTTGCCGGGGCATCCCCGAAGGGGTTACAGGGCCGGGATGCTCATCCCCGGCACACGCAGCTCCTCGGGGAGTCTGTGCAAAGTTCAGGAGGAGCCTCGCCCGTGTTTGCCCAGCGCTGCCCTCCCGCAGGAGCCCTGGGCAATAACAGCAGGAAAGGTCAGCGCTGAATGCCTGATGAGCAGGTCCTGCCCAGGGGACAGCAGCTGACTCTGGCAGCCCCCAGACCTGCCTGCTCCCTAAGCTTTGCCCAAACTCCCGGTGAAGCATTAAAACTCAGCTTATTTAGGGAGAAAAAATAAAAAAAATTAAAAAAAATTTAAAAAAAAAGTCTTCTCAAGAGCATTCCAACTCATTAATTCCTCCATTACCAGCGAAGGGTTGTTTCAGGAGTTGGTAAATCGGGTTTAAAAGGCAAATTGACACTNTCCGTCCCCTCTTCTGCTGGCTGACCTTTCCCTGCATTAACACAACCCCCATCCCTGCCTCCTTCTGTCACTGTCCTGTCACCCCGGACCCGTCCTGGCTGTCAGACAGCCCCATCGATCCCAGTATTGATCCCCATTCCAACACGATTTCCAAAGAGCCTTCCCAGCCTGGCTGGGCCGTGGACAGGCAGGTGACAGGGACAGAGGAGCTCTGGCAAACCAGGGTCTGTCGGCAGCAAATCCAGCAGGATCTGCCTATTCCCAGCTCTGGAATATCCCAACACCGTGTCCTGCCTCCAGGAGAGCCTGGAGCATCCTCTGCTCCAGCTCCAAACAACCCCGTGCAAACGCCAGGCGGGGAGAGAGGAGCTGGAATCGCCTCAGCCATAATTCCCCGGGAGATGAGGTGCCCCATTCCCACTTTCCTTGCGTTAAGATTTGCCCACAAGAAACCCCCGTAACGCCGAGCAGCGCGAACCCCGGGCTCCGTGGGTGCGGGGGCAGGTGTCAATGAGCTGAATTGGGCATTTCCCTCTCAGATCAGGGCTCTAAAGCAGCGCATTTTATCAACCCCGCTCTCCCAGCAGCCCGGGAGGGCCGGCAGTGGCAGAACTGCCGCCCGTTGAGGCGGTGGTGGCACTGGGCTAATTGTGATTGCCGCGATGTGGAGCCGTCCTGCAGCGGGGCAGAGGGAGCCAGGATGATTTAAAGCCTTTTCTGACGGCTCAGGGCCTTCTCCTGCAGATATTTGCCAAACAAACGCAGAAAATGCCCAGCAAAAGCAAGGGCTTGGCCATGGAAAACAGGAAAATGCTGCTTAGCGAGTGGCTCTTGGGTTTGTCAGTGGGATGTGGCACTGAATGTGAAATTATTAAAGCAGGGAAAGCTTCTCCTTGGCCTCTCAGTGGAGGCCCTGAGATCTTGAAGCTTTATCTCTTCAAAATCATCCAGTTTTTAATCCCATTTCAGAGCAAGACTTTACATTCCGTGTAAAGTTCATTCCACAGCTCCCACAGTTCCCGTTTCCCACTCGCTCCGCTCCTCCTGGACATTTGTTTGCACGTAGTCAAATAAGAGTTGCCGATTGTTTCTTTTTCCCCAGTTGGCTTTCCAACACCAGGGGGGAGAAATACAGAGATTTAGGGCAGGATGGGAAGGGAACTAATCACTTAAGACCTAATTAGCAAGGGACTCTCACAGGGACGTCCTCCCCGGGTAATTGCTGCTCATTTTCAGCACTGGATACAGAAAGACAAAATAGTTTTAGGGAGATTATTCCATTCCCTGCAAAATCCTGCGAGGGGCACCCAGTGTTTGAGTGGGGAGGGTGGAAAGGAGGTATTTACGAAGGGTCCTTTAAAAGTATATTTACCTCTCAATTTTCCCCAGTTTGGTTTGGGGCTCCCGAGGGATTTGCCTCCTGCTCTCTGTGCTTGTGCAGCTGCAGCAGAGTCTCTGCTGCCACAAACCCATTTTCTTTTGGAACATCCCAGAATTATCACCAGTTCTGCCCCTGTCCTAGCAGGGCCCACCCTCACAAGGCCAAACAGAAGCCATGAATATCATTTTAACTCAGCCACCGGCATCATCCAAACCATCCCTGTTTATTAACCTCTCGGACTCGCTTTAAAACATTAAATCTGTGCTTTTTGGGTTTTTTTTTCCCCCTGCAGAAGAGCCCCAGCAGTGCCAGAGCTGCACAAGGCATGTGTGCTCCTGCAGCTCATGACTCTAACACTGTGAGTGACTTGTTCTGTTACCATGATAAACACATGCTGGAGAGGAACAGCACTAATTATGACCCTGTCACCTTCATCAGCTCCCCACTAATTGTTTTGGCTTTTTTTAATCTCAGCGCTTGGAGATGAAACATGATGTTTGGTTCTGCAAAGGAGTTGAAAAGAAAAGAGAAGAAAGAATTGCATTTTAAAATAGAAGCATCAGGTAGATCTTTCTGTTGGATTTGAAATTCAAATGACAGGAATTATAACTTTTTTGTGTGTTATTAAAATAAGGCATGGGAGGTTTTTAGAGGACTTTTCTGGGACTGCCCAGATCGAGTCTCAGTCCACTGCTTCACCTTGGGCTGTGCTCTCATGATGCTCCCAGCCCAGGATCAGGGTTCTCTGTGTCACAACACAATAAAACTTCCCTAAATCTCTCCAGGTGTTGACAGACAGTTCAGAAACCTCCCCAGTGATAAATCTTTTCCTCATTTTTTGAGGATAAAAGGTGATATCTCCTTATTATGGACTCTGTGGATCTTGGAATAATGAGGATTTGGATTCAAGGAAAAAAAAAAAAAACCCAACCAAAAAAACAACCAAACACATCTTTTGTTCCTCTGGCTCTCCAAAATAGCAAGTTAATGAAGCAGAACCTGGATTTTCTGCTGGGCATTGCTTGAGAGTGATGTACAGGTGTGAAGGACTGCGTCAGAGCTACACACAAAATACTGAATATTTCACAAAATGAGAATCAGGACTGAGGTTTGCTTAGGGGAAAAAATCTTCCCAGGTTCATCCCCTCACCAGGGGCAGATTCTGTGGCTGCACCAAGACCAGGATTAAAGCTGCCAGTGGGAGCCACTATTGACTTCCACGGCTCAGAAATGTTCTGACAATTAAGATTTGTATGAAATAAGGGATGTCTGAAAGCCCTTGGCAAAGCTTGCAGGATGTGATTCCACCTGGGGAGAGCTCTTGAGGTGGAGAAGATTTTCAGCCACTTGAGAATGTTCCATCCCCAGTGTTCCCAGAGCAGGGAGTGAAGCACAGCTCAGCCTGGGGCAGCTCGGGTCTCCTCACAGACCTTCACACAAACCAGTTTTATTTTTTGTTTTACACCAGTCTCTAAAGGAACATTGGAGAAATCCATGGATCTCGCCCAGTGCTCCATCCTATCCTCTGTGTCCTCACCTTTGGGAGTTGCTGAGTGTTGTTTCAGTGTCCAGATGTGCAGCCCCATGTGCAAAGAGCAGCAGAGCAAAAAATGCCAGTGCAAGGCAAGGCTCTGCCCACCCCTGGGGGATTTGGTGTGGAAAACAACTAAATTGGGGTGTCCAGGCCTTGGTACAAACACACACATGGAAAAACAGCCCAGGAAATGAAGCCAAATATATAAACATGAATGAAAGACAAAGCTGTGATCAGCCCAGGGTCTGATTTCCCAGGGCTGCCCTGAGTCATCTCCACAAGCAGTTGCTTCAGCAGCCTGTGAAAGGAAATTGGTTGGGTAGGAGAGCTCGGGGTTATTCAGTTGTGCACGTTTCTGTTCCACCACATGTTTATAATCAAGAGCAAATGTCCAGCTCTGCTGGCTGGGCTGTGTAAACACCTCTCGCTGGCCACTTTTGGAAACAGCCCCCTTTCAGTGGAGGATAGAGGGGAGGGAGCGTGGAGAGCAGGAGAAGCTGAGCCCTTTCCCATCCATCCCACAGCCTGGTGGCCAGGGGCACAAAGGAGGTGTTGTGTGAATCAGAGAATGGTTTGGGATGGGAGGATCTTAAATCCACTCAATTCCACCCCTTGCCATGGGCAGGGACCTTTCCCCTGGGCCAGGCTGCTCCCTCCAGCCCGGCCAGAATCTCTGCGGTGTCACACCGAGACTGGCTGGGTTCAGCTGCCCAAAGGAATCCCAGGCTGCTGACCAGGAATCAGGAGCTGCTCTGGATGTGGAGGGAGCACCAGCTCCCCCTGAGCCGGGCGGGTTGGGAGGCAGAGTCATGAATAAACATGATTTGCTCTGCGACTGACGCACGGCAATCAAAGGCAAACTCGTTTAGAGTTTGAAATCCGGACTTTAATTGCCAGCCCACGTTTACCTGGCTGTGTAGGCAGGATGGAGAACTCTTCACCCAGCTGCATGGGGATGCTGGCTCCTGGGAGGGGAGGAATTGCTGGGAGCTCTTCTGTTCATTTCCAGCTCCAAGCACAAGGGCTGTGCTTCCTCCTGCTTGGCACACAGAGGTCATGAGATAAAGAAAAGGCCCTTTACATCTGCAAGGTAATGAAGCAGCAGCCATCCCCATGGCAGAGCTCAGCTCTCAGGCTTGTGGAAGGATGTTTATATTGGTCACTTTATTTCTCAGTTTGAAAATATTCAGATTATCCAGGGTAATGCAGGAGTGGGGAAGGAAAACTGTCGTTCACGGGTTTCTGGCTAATCCAGCCCAAAGTGGTAAAAATACCCAAAGCAAAGTTCCAGCAGGGCCCTTTCCAGGGACCAGGGAGTTGTTTTCACACAGCCTGGTTGGGTGCAGCTGCAGCAGATGAGAAAAGGGCTTTTGCTCTGCATCATTTTTAATAAAATCCATCCTCACTCCTGACAAAGATCGAAGAAATCGAATCTGTACGGGGGGACCCTGAGCCCTGCGGGCTCAGATTAACTCCACTCCCTCATTCCCGTGGCACTGGCAGCACCAGTCCCTCCCCATGGAAATCCAGCCCTGCAGAAACCACCTGCAGCTACAGTAACCTCATTAACCTCATTAACCCAGCTGACAGCAGCCCAGTCCATATTTCCTAGCACTGATTTTTCACTGCCTTTGGCGGCCGAGCAGCAAAGCAAACTGGCTGTTCCCTGATTGAGTCACCGAGAAAAAAACCCTTATTGTATAAAACCCCCATTATTTATATAAAGCCCTGCCCAAATCCAGCACAGTACCCCGAGCTGGGAACCCATCCAGGGGTCCAGGAGATATTCCATGAGATATCCCATGATTTCAGGTGAGGGGGACTCTGCACCACGTTCACACCCACACTGGCAGTGATGTTTGGTTTTTTGGCCACGCTTTCTGCCCCTCTCTGGGCATCACATCTTGGTGCTCTCTCAGGCACCACTGACCTTCCCCCTCACCAAGCTTTAGGACCAACATTAATCTTGAGGTCACAGAACAATGTCAGAGGTGTGGATCCTTATAAAATCACTCCTAATCACTACTAATGTTACAGTGAGTAAAAAATCACCTTTTCAAAAAGACTGTTTAGTCACAACCCGGATTTTTTTTTTTTCTCTTTGGCTTCTTGTTGATGTTTAGGCAAAACATCTGGGCTGCCTCTTCTCCCAGCTTGCCTCCCTCTCCCTGCTGGCTCCTGGCAAATTGCTGGGGATCAGTTCAGCATCAGTTCAGAGCCTCGGGGAGGGGAGAAGATTAATTGCAGACTTAATTCCTTCTCTTTTCATTGGCTCAGCTGAGTGGGAGAGGTGCTCCTGGAGGCCTCTGTGGGCCGTGAATCAGAGCCCCCAGGCTGGGTTTGTGTCAGGTTCAGGGTGATTTTGGGGTGAGCAGTCCTGCAGGCAGAGCCCATCCATCACAGCTCCTCTGCCTCCCTTACCCAGGCAGGGTCAGCACGGGAAAAATCAGCTCTGGGAGGGGTCAGGGGTCAGGAGTGGCCCGGCAGGAGGCTGGAGGACAGGGACAGCGCTGAGGGAAGTTCTCCAAGGGGCAGCAGCCAGCTGGAGCCAGACGAGACAAACTCCATGGCCAGACTGTCCTGGGGGCAGTAAATCAGCCAGAGGCAGCCAGGCAGAGGAGAGATGGAATGAGATATCACAGTCCTGCAGGAAAGCTGGAAAATCCCAGAGCTGGGAGGGACCAGCACATGGAGAGAGAACTTTTCCTCCTCACCAGCCTGGCATGGAGCTTCTCCTCCTGCCTTGGCACCACAATTAGTGCCTTGGCACCACAATTAGTGCCTTGGCACCACAATTAGTGCCTTGGCACCACAATTAGTGCTTTGGTACCACAATTAGTGCTTTGGTGCCACAATTAGTGCCTTGGCACCACCATTAGTGCCTTGGCACCACAATTCCATCCAGCTCTGGCCCACCCAGGCTGCTGCAGATCCAAAATCCTTTTTGCAGATCAGCACAAGGGCTTTGACCCCATCAGAGCCAGGACCATCCCTTCTGTGTGCAGCAGTGCCTTCCGAAAACCGGGGCTTTGCTCAGTGTCACCTGAAACCAGAAACCCTCACACGTCCCCACTGTGCCCTCAGGAAGCTGGCGTTGTTTTCTTTGTGCTTCCCATTGTTTTTGTCTCGATTCCAGAGCCTGGTGCCTCGCGGGGAACATCTCGCTGGTGTTTGCCTGCAGACAGATGGAGGGGCAATGAGGAGGAGCGGCGAGCAGTCACCACAGCTTCCCTCGCCTTATTAATCTGCAATTAGTCAGCAGCTTTTAACGAACCTCCTGCCTGGGCTGTGCTCCTGCCTGGGGCTGGCACTGTCACAGGACTCTTCCTTTAAATGGGCGATTTCCTGTTCTGCCCATGGCCCCGAATCTTCTGCGTTCTGTATCCACTCCAGCGGTGCTAAAGGTTTCTTTTAAACATTTCTTTTAACTGGAGAGCCCAGAGCAGCGGAGATGAGCCCAGACTGGCTGCAGCCCAGAGGAGACAACAATAAATTCTCCCCGTGGTGGTGAAGTGGCAGGATGTGGCACACACACGTCACAGATTTCTCTGATTTCCCTTTAATGTGCTGAAGTCTCATCCGTTTCCAGATGTGTTCCAGTGCCATCATCCCATGAAATTTCTTTTTTAATTGGTTTAGTCTTTGTGATTTTTCCCCCCTCAGGTTCTCCTGCAAACACACAGATGTACAACAAGGTTTCGGTTTTCAGTGATAATGGCCCAGAAAATTCTGTTTGTAAGTTGAGCAAATATTATTGTCCCAGCTGAAAGGATCCCAGGAAAGGTCAGGCTGGAAGGGACCACCTGGTCCCACCTCCCTGCTCATCCCAGAGCCCAGGATTGTGTCCAGATGGCTCTGGAATATCTCCAGTGAGGGAGATTTGATCACCATCACTGTGTGTGCTGCAGGAATGTGCCTTTGGGAGGGCCCAACCCAGGCAAAGTCACGTTTGCTGCATTAGCACCACCATGAATTCCAAACTTGCTCAAAGAAACGGCTCAGCTGGGACCCCAGCTGCTTTATGTGCTTTGTTGTGAGCAGTCTGAGTGGCTGGGATGGGATCCCCACGTGCCAGGGGTGCTTCCAGCAGGCGCATTTGTGATGGAATAAAACATTTGAATACGGGATGGGACATCCTGCAAGGGGAGGGGGGTTGGTGCCTCTGTCACAGCAGTTCCACCCTCACCCTCCTCACTGTCACTGCTCCCACCCCAGAGCTGTGTCCCTTCCCCTTCCCAGCTCTGATCTGGGGTTTTTTTCCAGTGAAAGGCTCTTTCAGGAGTTTCTCTGTGTCTCTCCCCTGCAGTGAGTGAGGATTCTCCCTGGGATTGTCTCTGTCCCCATCCCAGCTCTGATCTGGGGTTTTTTTCCAGTGAAAGGCTCTTTCAGAGTTTCTCTGTGTGTCTCCCCTCGCAGTGACTGGGGATTCTTCCCGGGATTTTGTCTCTGTCCCCGTTCCCAGCTCTGATCAGGGATTTTTTCCAGTGAAAGGCTCTTCCAGGAGTTGCTCTGTGTCTCTGCCCTCGCAGTGACTGGGGATTCTCCCCCGGATTTTGTCTCTGTCCCCATTTCCAGCCTCACCCCATGGGACAGATTTGCTGCCTCTGCCTTGTTGCCGTGTCCAGGCTGGGAGAAAACAACCCCGAGGAAACCCAGCCCGTGGAGAGGAGCCCCGAGGAGCTGAGGAGCTCCAGAACCACCAACCTAATGGGCTGGAAACTGCAGACAGACGCTGCCGAGCTCCAGATAAAATCATTTCACATAAACAAGGGCTCTGCCACGAGGGCTGCAAATCCCACGCAGAGAGGACTTGTCCAGATGATGATTTTTTTTTTTAATCCTTTTTTTTGCTCAGTTTAACTCCTCCCCGGCACTTTGGTAGCAGTGACATGGAGACAAGCAAGTGTTTTATCTCTTGGAAACCACTGACATCCTCCCTCACCTCCCTGCTCTGTCCACAGAGCTCCAGCCCCATTACACAGACGATTTATGTCTGTGCTTCTGCCAGCGACTTCGGGAGGGTTATTTGTCCTTAAGTACTTGTAATTCGTCCTCTGCAGGAGCATAATCAGTCATTATCAGCGGCAGTTTCAGGCTCTAATCATAAAGCTGTTATTTCTGCTTAATCCTAACCTTGCTAAGTATTAATTTGATGTTTAATCCCCCCGGTATCTGGCAATATTGGCCTGTTATTATTGTTGTTGTTGCTGTTGTTTATGTGACAGCGAAAAATCAGCGCTGTAGGAGTCCTATCCTTAATTATTTAGCATTTGTTGGCCAAATCTCAATTGCTCTCCTGCCACCCCGAGTCCTGCAGGGCAGTGTCACCCCGAAGTGTGGAGGAAGGGACAGGTGACACTTTGAAGGAAGAGGGGACAGGTACGCCTTTAATCCCTCCACCATCCTTTAAATCAAACAAACAAACAAAATAACTGCGAACCTGTGAAGTGTTCAAACACGAGGTGACAATTTATCTCTCTCTCACCTGGAGAGGAGTGACAGAGGCACTGGAGTAATTATCAGGAACACCATCATTAACCAGCAATGACCTGCTGGGATCAATAGAGACATTTCAGGATTGCAGCTCGAGGGCTGGGGAGGGAGCTGGTGCCAGCAGCTCCTGCAGGCTGGGTTTGTCCGGGGGAAATGCTGGGCTTTGTCCTGAACCCGAGGCTAAAAGGCTCATTTTTGGTGCAGTGATGCTCTGGAGATGCCGCCCGGTCTGTCCAGCCTGGCAAAGGGCAGAGCTGAGCCTGGGGAGGAACAAAAATCCCTCCCCAGGGCCCTTTTGGGAGCTGCTGCTCCAGCCCTGCCCCTCAGCATCCCCTCTGAAGGATCCCAGCCCTGGGTGACAGCCTGGCTCTGCTTTTCACGGCTGGAACAATGGAAATGAAGGCAGGAAACACACGCGGGGACCTTCAGGTTCATTTGCACAGTAAAACTTCACGTTTATTTTTACTGTAAATCTGCAGTTTCTACCTGAGGCTGAGGGAGAGCAGCCAAGGCCGCCAGGGCTGGGCTCTGCTCTCACTGCCGGGCAGCAGCTGCTGGTTTTTCGGGCAGGAGAAGGTGACAATTGTGATGCCACCCGTGCCCAGGCTGTGTCACCAGGGCCGGGCACGGAAATCAGAAAGCACCAAGTCCCTGTGGATGAATCCTTGCAGCTTTTCTTCTGTGCCTGCATGGGAGGGAAAAAAAAGCCCTCGCTCCCGGCACTGCCTAAATTTTCAATGTATAACTTTGGAAGCTTAATCATATTCTTTTCACAAAGCCTTATGGTTTATATATATTTGGGTTTTTGTTACTCTTTTATATTCACCCTTTTCACTGTCAATTTAAGCTTGATATTATTAAAATTGCTCTGGCTCGCTCTGCTTAAAATTCTGCAGTTGCAGGATTTTTTTTTTTTTTGGGGAAGAAGAAGTGCTAAGTCAAACGCTTTCTCTTGTTTCTTGTTTGTCTTTAATGACTCATTAGATCATCACCTCTGAAATGAGGAAGCAATAAAGCTGCTCGCAGGAGCGCCTGGCAGGCAGCTCTGGAGGCTCAGGAATGTGGTTTTGTGCTCGGGGATGGGAGCTGGGCTTTTTTTGGGACACGAATCCCCTCCAGAGGCGGTTCCTGAGGAGATGTCAAAGCGCCACGGTGGGTTAAAACCCTCACCCTGTGCAGGAAGGGTCAGGATTGGGCTTTCCTCGCAGGGTGAAGGGGGTAAATCAGCACTAGAGCCCCTCCACCTTGCCCAGGAGGGATCAAATTTGACTTTGAAAGGGAAAACTGGAGAGCAGCAAAGCGCTGGGGGTGGGAAGGCAGCTCTGGTGTCACCGGGGACAGGGGAATGGGGCCTCCTGCACCCTTCTGGTGATGAAATCCCTGTGAGCTGCGGCTTTTGGCCTCTTGGAAATGCCTGCTTTCT
>VXBB01009145.1:4674-20743 GCA_013399915.1 Illadopsis cleaveri | reverse complement strand
TTTTTTTTTTTTTTCTGCCAGCATGACTGAGTGTCAGAGAAATGGGTACCAAGGTGAAATTCTATATGATGAGATATTGCCACATCTCCCTTTGACAAGGACACTTTTCCAGGGATAAGGATGGATTAGCAGGCAGAAAGGAGGAGCGAGAACTGAAAGCCAGACTGTTCCACATCTCCCAATTCCTGCATGTCTACAATGCAGTCTGAAGGTTTGATTTTCTCTTTGATGAGAGGTCCCCGTTGCAGATTCTGCAGCAGACCAAGGCAGCTTTGTGTGAGCTGCTGGCTTCTGTCATTAGGCTGCTTCTCCATACCTGGAATAGCTCATTGAAAACAGCAGCTGTCTCTTCATTATATACAAACTCATCCATAAGATTTATGGGTTTATATCCTTATTTCAGAGTGTTAAACGATTACAGGATGGGTGTAATTTGCTACCCTTTTTATAACCTGATCAGTCCTTGAAAATCAGCCTAATTCCAAACACCCAGACTCAGTTCTTCCTGAGAACCAAGAGCAAGAACCTCAAGGCTTTTGTAGTAAAACACAGGATTCAATCCCTCCTGGCAGGACCATGCTCAGCCTCACTCTAAAAGCTGTCAGAAGGAGAAGGAAAAGCACAGAAGAACATGAAGGTGCTGCCGTGTTTCCCTGTAGGTCCTGTGACTGTCTATAGCCATTCAGCTTCCCCATTCATGCTTCACACCTCTATTTTAGAACACAAACCATAAATACAAATTAAATTACATTAGGCTATTCAGTCATACATGGGTGGATGCCCTTCCCCTCAGGTAACATATAAATTGCCTGCTCTGAAGAGAGGTGTTTAAGGTGAACTGGTTTTATTGCTTCTAACCACCTGCCATTATTACACACCTCTGTTCATTTGAAAGCTATAAAAACATCCCATTTTTCGTGCATTCCAGACAAAACCTCTGACTGGCCGAGCTGGCTGAAAGGAGCCATCTTTCAGTGTGACAGTGTAATAGTGTCTTTTCATCTCAAACAAACAGCTTCTGCCATAGAACTGTTGTGAATTCATAATAACTTCTCTGTGCAGGACTAGAGTCCTTTCAATTCTGCACATCACTGTGGTTTGAACAGTGGATTCTTCAATGTCAGGATTCACAAAGTAGCTCATAGATACAGTTCTCTAATAGATACGGCACATTCATTCCTCCTGTACATTACTCCCCTGAGATTTTAACAATAATTTATCATTGTTTTAGAGCAGGCTGGCTGGCTGAGTTGGCAGAAACACACATACAAATTTTTATATTTGTTCACAAGTAGGCACTATCAGATATGGAGATTTCTGATAGTAAATGTGCACGTTGGTGACAACACACGACATGTCAAATGTCTGGTATAACAAAATAGCACTTGAGAAAAGGCTGTCCTCTAAAATTAATTTAAAAATCCAGTGTCTATCAATTAGAGGGAGTCCATGTCCTTTGATTTCAGAAGATGGTTTCTTTTAAAACACAAATTAAGAGTTCATACCCTTGTCATCATGTGCAGAAACAGTCGCGATATTAAAGATCTGTCAATCCTTAAGAGTGTAAACTACACTCTAAGAAGTGCATTAGATTACACTTCTAATATAGAAGAGATGGTTTCACAATGGTTAATGTAGACCTGGAAATGGAAATTAAAGGAAATCCCTAAGAGATCACCCAGAATAGCAAATTTTGTCTGAGGCTAAGATTTTGTGCTGGTTAAATTAGTGAAAAAGTACATTATAATATATTCACCTGCTTTTATTCTTATTATAAATCACTGAGATTGCAGAATGGTTGAAGCTGGGAGGGACCTCTGAAGGTCATCTGGTCCAGCTTCCTGCTGAAGACTGTGTCCAGACAGCTTTTGAGTATTTTCAGAGATGGAGACTACACAGCCTCCTTTAAGGTATAAAAAAATTAGTTTAACCTGATGTCCAAGATCTTTCACCAGCAAAAAAAAAAAAATTCTGACCATGTTGTTTTAAAGACTGCTGTCTCCTGTCTGTGCAGGGGTAGAAGGAGGGTCTCTATGCAGCTGAGACAGAAAAGTTGCTGAGTTTTTTTAATGCTATGCAGCACTCTCCCCTGACTCTACCAAGCCTTAATCCAAAGGGATATTCTTTCTGCAAGAATTATATGGAGGATTCTAATTTCTTGAGATTTTATTGTTCTCATGCTTTTGATTCTGTGCAAGTAAATATTGATTGTGTAGAATTTAGGGATGATTCTTGTATTTTGCAAAGTCCATAAATCCTTCCTAATGTACAAGTCATTAGTTATTTCAGTGAATCAGTAAATTTCTAATTGTTTTCTTCCATCCATTGAGTCAGCAGACTTAAAACCCAAACATGAATGTGAAATATTCATTTTGGGTTGAGTTAGAATGGGTTTCTGTTATGAAGAAACAGTCTCAGACTCTTATTCTGCCTGAGGCAATGATCTTTAACTATGATGTTCAGCTTGGTAAGAGATTACTGCTAAAGAGGAGATGGAGAATTTTCAGAAATAATAATAAAAAAAAGAGCAAGAATTCTGAGTACCCTTTAACTAAAAAGAGAACAATAAGGGTGACATACTTAAAACAATTGAAAAGCTGATTCCCCTAAGAGTTTGATACAACCTGAGCATTATTTCACAAGCTGCTCTAAACTCTCCCCAACAGCACACATCCCAAAGTCCAACTCATTCCTCCATGCTCTGCTCCACTGACTCCATTTCCTCATTTCCATGCTGGGAATGTGCTTTAAAAATAGCTCTGTTTAGCCTTTAGCTAAGATAGCTTCAGATCACCACAACAGATGCTTTCCTGAGCCAATGAGGTGAATTCCCATCACATTTTTCAGCTGATGGCATTGTATTTCAGCTTCATTAAATGAAGTTTAAGTAGCGGGAGAAAAGCCATTCCTGGGCTATTTCATGCTCTGTGTAATCTTCACTGGGCTGTTTTTCACAATCATTGAGGGAGAAGGTGAGGGAGAAAGGAGGCTTCTGTCACCACAGGTAGCAGGGAATGGGGGTGCAGTCCACCAGAACTACATGGAGTTGTGCTAGTAAGCCTGCAGGGAAAGCCAAGCCCAAATAAATAAATGAATCATGTGGAACAGTGACTTAAAACAGCAAAAATTACTCTGTGTGGCAGGGAGGTTATGGTACAATGGGAGCTAATTTAAACAGGCACAGTAAATGCAAAAAATACTCAGAGAAAAAGAAGATTTGTAACTGAGTGTGTAGAAAGAAAGAAAAAAAAGCCGCAAGAGCCCCTCCAGAACTCTTGCTGCTGCTCTAATTATCCTTCTGCTACATGGGATGTGGAACTTTCTAGATGTTCCAAGCAATTTTAATACCAACTTATTCTGAGATAAAACTACAAGCCAGACACACACTAACAGGTATCAAACAAGACTGTTTCAAAATAGAGAATATCACGGAAGAGCAGATAAAAGTGAAAAAAACAGCCACATTCCCCTCTGTTAACTCTGTTTCCTTCAGGATTCTAACTGGTGCCTTGCTGAGCTGAAGGTGTTTGGCAGCATCCAGTAACTACCCAGTGTTGCATCTGGAACTTGCTTAGACACCATGCTCTTCTCAAAAAAGAACTTTCATTCTTTTGCCTAAAGACTGCCTAGCACAGACCACCTCCAAGTATATGGGGTGATAAGAGCAGCTAAAATTGACTGAAAAAATGTAGAAGAGGACACACATGACCTTGCCCCTAATAAGTAACAGCTGTGCTAATTACCCANCCCTCTAATGAGAGGGCTGCTGCAGCAAAAAAAAAATATCAAGATTCTTACTCTCCATAGCATGCTCTCATTTTGAAATCACGGTTAAGTAGCTGATGGTTAACTTTTTATTTTTGTATCTTCATAATAGAAATAATAGAGAGGTTCTCTAGTGTTGATGCAAGAAATAATTTTCTGCGACTATTTAGCCTAGTGTTACTGACAGAGGAGAAAGATTCTCCCAACATCGTCTATGCCAACATTTTGATTTATCATCAGAAAAAGTCTTCCAATTGTCACCTTATGACTAATCAGCTGATGAATTTTCCCTTGGGTTTAGTTAAGCGTTACTTTTGAGAATAGCTTGGCTTGATTAAATCCAAATTTTTTCTTCTCTCTGTTTTCCATGTAAAGTCATATATGCCAAGTGCTAGAATTTTATTGCAGGGTTAAATTAGGAAAAGTGGAAACAGACAAAGAAAGAAAATGTGGGTTCCACGAGGGAAAGAGCAACATGAATTCAAAGGGAGGTATAATGAGGAATCTAAGAGAAGAACCCTTGGGGACAAGGCTGAAAGTGTTGCCATGAAATTGTGACAGGACTCTGAATTTTAACCAATGTTCAACGCACACTTGACATTTTTCTGGCTCTTTGTATGCTTTGACTAAACAGAAAAGTGAGCAAGCTGTGTTAGTTTCTTGTCCCTGAAAGAATCTGCCCTGGGCTATTTTCTGAATATCTGTTAAATTGGAACCTAATTTGCATAGTGGCTTCACTTACAATTCAGAAAACAATACTCTAAATTTAACCCAAACTTTCTCCTGAAGCTTATCTCATCCCTGCATATCACAAATTCCCCTAATGTAATAACTTTTATTCAGAACCAGATCTCCCTCCCCCTTTTTCCTAAATAATGCTCAACAATAGAGAACATTCTGTGGTTGGTTTTTTGTTGTGGGTTTTTGGGGTTTTTTTTAGAGAAAGAATGATAAATATTAACTTAAAAAACAAACTGAAATGTATAGCAAGCTTCGGATACCTGCTTTTCCAAAGGGAAGTAATAACAGCCCTTAACCTGTGACTTGCCTCAGGAAAACAAAAACTGTTACCTGGTTCTGTGATTTCAAACACCAAGACATGATATATGCTCAGAAAACCTCAAGGACACATTTCTGAGTGCTGAAAAATAGAGAAGTTTGAGCACGTGGAGTATTCTGTCCAGTTCTGGACTCCCCAGTACAAAAAATATATGGACATTAATAGAAAATTTACCTATTTTACAGAATTCTGCTCTAGAAAAGAGTTTTTTCCACTGGCCTATACAGAGTAAATATCATTTCTCATCAGACTTTAATTAGTAGTCCTTCCAGCCTTCTTCTAGGACTTCTACAGTATGAACAAAGCTATCAGACCAGGTAGCAAGAATTATGAACACTGAGCCAAGAAATCTTCAAGGAGAATGCTCTGCCTGTTAATGAGTTAACGGGATCCACGCGTCTTCCCTACCCTGGATCACCTTTTGTTTTGGCAGACTTAGACTGAGAGGTGCACAAATTTCTGCCTTGTCCATGTTTGTATCACCATCCATGAGCTACAAGAAGGGCATCACACACATCCCTCTAAATGTTATAATAATGTTTCTGTTTCAGAGCTAGTTCATATCTGGCTAGGGCAGACTGGAATGTTGTAGCTACAATTGTAAGTTTCTGTCCATTAAAATATACCTCAAACTTTATTTACCATGTTCTTCAAGTTAGATTTCCCCTTTCCAAATTGTTTTAAATTACATAAATTTTGTTTTTACCTCCTTGTCACTCCAGTCACTCTTTCTTCTTTGCTGTCTATTCTGTAATCATCTGTCTCATCAGAACTATATCCAATGTATCAGGACTCGTAAATTACCATAATCCAAATAAAAGGAATGTTGACAGATGAACAATACATTAAACATATCCTGGACTATTCCTAGAATGCTTATAAACTATAATGATATAAATCAACAGTAAAAAAATATGACCAGCCTGCTAGGACCCTTCAACACCAAAAGTCTGACATATATCTGCCCCTAGATTTTTCACCCAGGGGGAACAAGCCAGAACCAACACTCTCCACTCCTTCCCTTTTCCAAGAATGAGTATGAATCCAAAATGATTTCTCTGCTGTCTTGGGCACTCAGATACTGTTAATCAGATCTCCTTCCTTCAAGCAAACATAAACATCTCCACAGATTGTGTATGCTGTGAAGGCAAAACTTCCAGAGCCTTCCCACTCCTTCTGCAGGGATACCAGACTGCTTAACGGAAAAAAAGGCACAAGAACCTCTTCCAGTCTCTCTCCTTACAGCCAGGGATACTCCTTCTCCTGTTATGTACAATTAGAAACCACCCTCCCATTTCTGTGTGCATCACAGAACTTAAATGAACAAGCACAGAGCACAAAGCAGTTAAGCTGCCTCTAATCTCAGCAAAGATTTGGCAAATAGATCACATGTGGAGAGGCTTACTAGTACATTCTGTAACAGGCTTAGGTGACAGAATCCCCTGTACAGAGCGTTTGTGAATGAAAAGACAAAAAGGCAACAGAACCTTCATTCCCCTCAGCAATGACTAGTCCTCCAAAGTGAAATAAATCCCTTTGAATAGACTGCACAGAATTCAGAGCAACTGAGGAGAAAAAACAGTTCCTCAACTCAAATAAATAAATAGCATCCCCACATTTCCTAGAGACTGCAACAGACGTTTTCAAGAGTAGCTAATTGTCTTTGGCCAGGACTTAATTCAATAATGTTGGAAGCCTGAGGGGAATTCCTGGTGGTAGCAAATTAAGATCTTGGTAATTAGCAATGACTGGGCAAACCACCCTCTGTGATCACTGAAAATGCCTCCTACAAGAGCCCAGTCGTCCCCAACGAGCAGCGCCAGGAGGAAATATGGCTAAACAGCATCTTGTCATGGAATTGCTTTGTTACATAAAGTCTAAGGCCTTGAGCAGTCCCCAAACATATGGTGTGGAGAACCTTGCTTGGAGTCTCATTTCCCTCTTCTATCCCGTGTCTTGATAACTGCAGCTGTCAGCCTGGCCCACGTCCAGCACGTCCAGGGCAGAATTTTCCCAGGATGAGTTAATTGCAAGGCTCACAGTGAAGTTCCAGCTCTGAATGGGGTCTCCAGACCACATCCTCCCTTGGTTCTGGAACTTTCTCAGGCATCTCTTGCGGCTATGGAAGCAGCAGTGCCAGCACAGATGGAAACAACTGGACTTCTTAAACCTTCCAGCCTGCAGTCAAGCCTGGTGATGAAGCAGCTCATAAAAACCTGCCAGATGAATCTGGCTCAGTGACAACATTGTCAATATACTGAAGTAAATAAGACTGGAGCTCCTGCTTTGCTGTGCAGAGCACAGGGACAATAGCATTAAGACTTATAGGACCCATCTGTTTTGTGATGAGAAAATTTCAAAGTGTTTCCTGTTCATCCCCGCCCCCAGCAAAATTCTTAATAATTAATGGAGTAGACTCTGAACAATGCAAAAATCTTTATCAGACAAATGGAACTTCAAAGCTGCAGAACATTAGTAAATGAAGTCAATTTAATTCAAAATCTGTCTCCAAAATAAAATTCCTCTTGGTAATAAATCACATTTCAACCCATCACATCAAGGTAACTGCAGAAGGGTGATTTACAATCAGAAACCTTTTCCCTTTTGTATTACCTCCTCCTTAGCCCAAAGAGATACTTTATATATTAATAAAATTTTATTTATCACTTCTATATTTCTGTATATAGAAATACGTAAGATTTATTTTTATACTGTGCATATCCAGGTGCGTGCTGATGTCCTTATCTGCTGATAAAAGCATCCACTTTCACTTAAATTATTATCTCCAGGATCCCTATTTTTTATCCTATGTCTAGGGAACTAGTCAAAACTTTATATCCAGGGAAACTATGAACATCCTGTTTCACGCTTTCTTTCTCAGGAATTACACCATCTCCCTTTGACCGTCTAAGGTGTGGTTTTGGTTCTGGCCTAGAACCTGAGTTCAGGAGGTTTACATGCCATTCTTTTTACTGTAACTTTCAATCACTCTCTGTAAATCCCTCTGGATTTTTATTTTGGGGGGAACTCTCATGTCCTTTTTAATACACACTCTAAGACATGGAATAAAATGCTGGGTTTATTTTGTAGCTAAACCACAAACATTTCTTTATGGTAAAGATCAGGGACAGGTTCTCCAGAAGATACTATTTTATTCTCTCCTTGATGCCTCATGAAGTGACTTATCCAAAATCACATTAAAGATTTGCAGTGGCTCAGCCCTCCCATTCCTGTTATAATTCTGATCCAGGGGGTTCTCTGTTTCCAGTGTTCATCTGTGTGGTGTGCCTTTCAATCCTAATCTGTAAGGCACTATTGTGTTATATTGCATCACAGAGCATAACTGTATTGTGAACAACAAACAGTTGTCAGTAACATCACCTTGTTAGTCATTTTTAATCTCCTTAGGCACACCTGGTTTGAGCCTCCTGTTGAATGGCCTGATTTTCTTGTATGCATCAAAAGTAAAAAGATTTTGCAGGAGTCTTATGTAAAGCTCAGGAGGAGAACTGGAAACAGCCTGTTAAAATGAATGACTTGTGATAAACAGAAGAATGAGACAAATGAACCATTTTATCAGCTCCCAGTGCAGACAAGTCTACTCCAGTCTTCAGAGGCATTCAGCATAATTGCTCACTGTTGTGTGAAATCTCCTATGAAACAACTCTGGTATTGTCTGCCCTCTATTACTGATACAGGGTGTTATCCCACAGACAGGACATCAAAATACGTGAAACCAGGAAATGAGCAAGAAGAAGTCCCTGTGGGCTCATAAGTCAAGTGAGAATTACCCTTGATCACTGTGGAGCAGAAGAAGAGCAGACAAAACCAGACACAGGTCCTGTGTGGCTTTGTGAGCAGAAGAAAAAGGTGGGGATGCAGTCATCCAGCATTTCATTAATGGCTTTCTCAATCAGTCTACTGACTGCTCTGAACTAAAGATCTTCTCAAATATTGCAAATCCAATGAGGCAATTAATACCATGCACTGAACAAAAGTCTGGAGTTTGATTCCTTCTGTATCCTTTCTGTCTGGACCTGTAACAACGTTTGAACTTTGGGAATACAAAGTGAATTTTACGTCTGCTGAAGAGAATGGCAGCAACACCACTGACCTCAGCCAGTAAATACACAGAGAAATTCTGATTTCCCTGCTTGGCTGATGCACAGTCCAAGTTCCAGTAAAGTACCAAGCAATGGGGAGTTTAAGGCACAGCAGCAGACATGAAATCCATAAACCTGTTTGCATTTATAATATTATGAAAGTTGCTGTTATGTCCCTGTGTTGGAACTGGCTGGGGCAGAGTTAATTCTTTTCCTAACAGCCCATATGGTGCTGTGCTTTCGGTTTGAGACTAAAACAGTGCTGATCTCACCCCTGTGGTTTAGCTATTGCCAAACAGGGCTCACATAGATTCCAGATCTTCTCTGCTGCTCAGTCTGTCCCTCAGTAAGTGGGCTGGGGATGGGCAGGAGGCTGGGAGGGGACACAGAGGAGACAGCTGACCCACACTGATCAAGGGCTGTTCCATGCCATAAAACATCATGCTCAGCAATAGCTCTGGGGAAATCCTTCCAAAAGAGCCACTGTTCAGGGTCCTGCTGGGCATCAGTCTGCTGGTGGGAAGTGGTGAGCGTCTGTCTTTCCATCACCTCTTCTTTTTGTCTTTATTTCAACCCCCAAGTTGTGTTTTTTCTCTTCTGATTCTCTCCCCCACCTGCTGCAGAGGGCAATGAGCAAGGAGTTGGTGGGTGCTTGGTTGTGTGACAGAACTCACCACAGTTCTGCAACCCCCTGTAGCCCCAAACTCAGCTCCTCTAATAATATTTCAAGAATAATAAAGCCAGAAAAATCCATCCCAGGCAATTCTATACCAAACTGACCACTGACAGAAGCAAGTAACAAAGCTTGAGTGATTACAGAAAACTCATTTGAGGGCAGAACTGGAGCTCTGTAACATCAGTGACCCAGTCCTCAACATTTCATCTCAGTAGGTGCAGATAACAGGATGGAAGAAATCCATACATGGGTGGAAGAGTCCCCAGAAATATCCTCCCCTTAAAAAGTCTCAGCATAAAGAACAGAAAGTCAATACAGGGAACAATGTGGTTTTGTTCCCTTCCTGGCAGAAGCTAAAACGCAATCTTCAAAGTACAGAAATGCCAACACAATCTTTATGCTTGTACACAATTATTTGGGAAAGTGATTTTTAGAAGCTTGTAGTGGATGCAGGTGTGCAGCTCCTGACAGATTTTTGCCCCTTAATGCTCCGAATTTCAGCACTCAGAAGGTGCACTCAATAAACATCACAAAATACCTGTTACTGTGCTTTATAGAAGTGTGCTCTCGTGACCTGGCTGTTCATTGTGGCAGCTGGATGAGACAGAGGGGAAATAATTTTGTACTTCAAAGCTTTTCTTGCTTCATGTCAGAAACACACACACAAAGAAAAATATCTCCTCTGGGTACTACAGAAGCTAAGCAGAACTTGAAAGTTGGGAATACAGCAGCCAGTTCTCTTCTCTGGGCCAGAGGATGAGAAGATTCCAACCATTGCTGTAGCAATGCATTTGAACAGCTTAAGCCACAGTGTACTCCAGCCAAACCATCTTCAGTCATTCTTGTCAGAACCCTCTGGAATTTGTCAAGGTTACCAAGACATAAACAGTACTAAAATAAGAAAGAAGAGGCTGAGAAACAGAATACCAAGACTGCAAGAACTAGATAAAGGAGGACCATAAGGCACTGGACTGTGACCAATCATATTTCCTGAAAGGTGCATGCTGAACGTGTGGACAAGATAGAGGCACCAATCAAATAATGTGTGATTGTGTGAACTCTGGTTTTAGAATGTATAAATATAGCTTAATGTAAACAATAAATGGCTTCTGCTTAATCATATTGGTTGGTCACTGAGAAGTCTTGAGCTCCTGCACATTGCTGTGCCCCTGACCCCACAGCACTCTTGTCTGGGGCTCTCTGTGAGCAGCATCTCCTCCCCTGGGCTGCTGCAAGAGCTGGAGAGCCCAGTCCATATATCCAGCCCTGGAGACCTCACTGCTGTCACAGCATCAGCAGCAGCTCCTCAGCTATGCTCTGGTGACAGCTAGGCCTGGGAGTTTGCCTCACGCTGACCAACAGCACCTTTTGAAGGACCTGGTTAAAGCCAGGGGTCACTCAGGGTCACTGGGACCTGTGAGGGCATTGGCACCAAGGTCACCCCTGGCACGGGCACCTGTTCTGCCACCAACAGGCTCCTCACACAAAAGTGATGCCAAGGATCATTTTTACCTCCACAATATAAATATCAGGCAGCTGCAAAGCCAACAGGAAAATGTGATTGCTTTTGGTGAGTAGTACAAAGCTGAAAGGCCATAAAACTGGGTTGGCTAAGCTAGTACCTCACAGTTTTCATCACAATCACAAAATCATTTCTTTTTAAAATTCCTTTACTTTTTAGTGGCAAATGCTGAGTCCCTGAACTGTGATTGGCTCTGCAACTCTCTTCCCCATCTCTCATCCTGAGTTCCTGCCTAGCAACTTTCTTGGCATTTAGCTACACAGTGAAATCATATGCCATATGAAAAAATACTTCATTTTGCCAGTGTTGAACATGCTATTTTTCAGTTTCATTCAATACCATCTCTCTTATGTTGTGAACCACAGGGGACCTAAACTCCAAATTTCTTTCCTGGATTATTCATTATTTTAGACACTGTTATCAGGGCCTTTTTTATTCAATCTTAAGAACAAACAAATCCCATCTGTTCTGTTTCTCTCCACATTCATTTCAGAGTTAGCACTGTTAAACTTCATAGGAAAAAAAGTCTTTTTTTCTACCTCCTGTCTGGAAGAGTGGGAAGCACCACACACTCAGGATTTTCAGCTCTGGAGAATAATCCAAAGAAATAATTTTTTAGGATTGTCTTTTTGTGTTAAAATGGATGCCATTAACTTCTTGCGATATGACAGACTGAGAAATGCACACTGCATCTGTCAGAATTCTCATGGAGGTCTTCTGTTTGTAAAAAATTACATCTTCTGGGTTGGGATAGGGTTTTTGCTTCTATTGGGTTTGGGGATTTTTTTTGTTGATTTTTTTGGGGGGTTTTTATTGTTTGTTTTGTTTCTTTGGGGCAGNGGGATAGGGTTTTTGCTTCTATTGGGTTTGGGGATTTTTTTTGTTGAGTTTTTTTTGGGTTTTTATTGTTTGTTTTGTTTCTTTGGGGCAGTTTTGTTTGGTTGGTTGGGGTTTTTTTTTGTTTTTTGTTTAGTTTGGTTTGGTGGCTTTTTTTTTGTTTGTTTTTGTTTTTTGGGGGGGCGTTTTTTGTGGTTTTTTTACTCTTTCTCAACCCTCCAAAACTTTCTTCCTTGAGTGTTTTATTTACTTTCTATAAAAATGAATCAGCTGATGAGCACAAGGCAATGCAAAGTATCTTATTCTGCATCATCTGGGGATTATGTCATTCCCTGAGCCCAAATTCAGGATAATATTTAGAAGATAGTGGCTCTTGAATCCAGATCAGACCAAATTTTGGCGGCCCTGCTGAATTTCTGGGATAAAAATTATTCAAATTAAGGTTTCAAAGTACTTTTTCACAATCTGACCAATATTTTTGATTCCTTTTTAAGTCAAAGCCCTTAGACAAAAAGCAGCTTCTGAAACCAGAGCAATGCATGTTTCTTCCTTCCTATCCTGATCCTGGCAAGGTAAGGAACACATTCACTGGACTTTGGAATTGGCAGTCTACACCAAAATTCAGGTGCCCTGCCCAGCTATTGCTCCATGAATGTCACAGATTTTGGAATTCTGAAGCAGGACTCTGCCTCTGGATGCCTAAATCTAGTTAAACAAGGATGCTGCATCTCAGTGTCTGTCCATCCCTTATATCTGACACAGTTTAGTCTGGGATTGGAATATCATCCTTTTATCACCTCTCCAAAGACTGGGATTGGAATATTATCCTTTTATCACCTCTCGAAAGGCACCACCTGAAGAGTCATGAGACAATCACAGCAGCACTGACAGCAGAGGGCTGAGGAGACAAGAATCCCTGGCAGCTGCTTCAGTTTGGGGATGACTGTGGATTCCCAAAAGTCCCCCAGCAGCCCTTTGGAGAGGGGATTAGGCAGGTATGGAATGGGACTCCTCAGGTATTTCAGTCACAGAGCTGACATGATCAGCTCTGACAGTTTACCTGCTTTAGAGTCCTGGATTGTGCTTAAATAGTGGCTCAGCTCTCACAGCTGACTGCTCCATTCTGCAGGGGTGAAGGACTAATTACACTGATATCTGCAAATTGATGGGTAAGTCAGAATGAAGAACAGTAGAGGAGCTGATACAAAGTCTGTGTGAATTAAAACCTGGACATTTACCTAACAAATTCTCTGAACAGAACTGGAATACCCTGTACAACAGTTATGAAGACAAAACCTTCTTCTTCCTAAGTGTGTGAGCTTGTTCCGCACTGGAGTGGCATGCCCTGTATGAATAATTCCAGCTGAAAGCCTTAAACACAACTTTCATTTTTGCAGAGATGCTTTTGTAAACTCCATTTAGATCAAAGAAGATTTTCATGCTGGGTTTTTCCTTTAATTGAGGAGACAAAGCATATACTAATTAGCTGATCTAACGTAATAAAAATGATCCTAATCTGATATTTTGCACAGCCGAATGTCTTTGAGGAAACCCAACAGGGCAGTACAGAAGAATGATATAGAGGAAGCTAGAATAGGATAAGTCCTTGGTATGGACAAATATATAAGACAAAATAAAAGTGCTTGTAACTTCATGTACCTGTGCCTTTAGAGTTTCAAATGCATAAATATGTGGGGAGAGAATATGGCTCTCCCTGAAAAATACAGAAGAAAAAAAAAAGAAGAAAAAAAGTGCTATTCCTGTAGAATCTTTACCACCTATTCAGAAGATTTCTCCACTGCAAAACCAGTGTAAAAATAGCATTTACTATTTAATGTGTCTATTTATTTGCTATGTTTGTACATACAGAATTTTAGCTAATAAATTTGATGTATCTGTGGGTGTAAAGTGCAAACTCTTCAAATTAGTTTGATCAAAGATCAGACATTAGGCTGATAAAAATCCTATGGCTTCTGGAAGAGGCTGGGGAAGAAAAGATAATAATGACCTCAGAGATCAGCACCTTGCAGCCTTTTTTAGGGCCATTTACATGTAAATAAGGTATTTATAAGATCATATAGACGTTAGCAGAATCTGAATTTGGAACATCGTTCTCAAATAAACAGTAGGATTTGCGTTTCTGCCTCGGCTTTTTGAAGCTGTTTATTTAATATTGTTTGCACTGCACCTCCTGCTGAGATCAATATCTTGTTGTGCTTAGACCCTGCACAACTGCTCAGACCAAGGAGGCTGATTACACAGAGTCTATAATCTAAATTGCAAACGTCCACGCCATTATTGGGTAGTGTGGAAAAGGTAAAAACTATTTTTGCTCCCCGGTGACACACTGCAGGAATCAGATTTATCCCTGTGCCAGGTTTTAAAAGGAAAGGAATGCTAATGGATGGTTTGCATTCCTGGATTGGTTCTGCCCAAAACTTGCTAGCACAGGCAGGTGCTTAGTTTGCTTAACTATAAAATTTTTGTTTCATAAAAATGGAGAATGTACATATGAAAGGAAACAGAGGACAGAGCCTGGAATGCATTCAACAGGCAAGTGGTAGAGTCAGTCAGCCTCTGCCCACCATGTCTTGCCAGAATTCTTATCTTCACAGCTCGCTCCAGAAGTGTCCTTAATCAGACAGACATCCCTTCTCCTCCCCACCCCCAGCATCTCTTACCTGTGCTGGGATAATTGTCTGGTCTAAAACACCCTTGGGAGTGGACCCCTCAGTCCCAGGGAGAAGAGTGAGAGCCACAATTGCAATGATGCCCTTGGCTTTCACCCTGCATTTAATTTTATTTTTGCTTTCTGAGCAATGACTTCATGATCATTTCAATTGCATCGAGCTCCAAAGAGCTGAGTTGGATTCTTGTCTCTGATCCACCTTTGGACAACTTAGTGGAGCACAGGTTTTTAAAACTCTTTGAAAGACATTTAATTTCCTAAATTCAGCTGAAGTCAGAAGAAATAAGGACTTAACTATGTTTTAAGGTTCTAAATCCAAATGACACATGCAATGCAAGGGTTTTGGAGGATACTCAGGAACAGTTTCTAAGTTCCTTTGAAAGAGGAAGTTATTACTCTTTCTTACTTACAAGTGAATCTTTTTCAGGTTATCCAGGGTGAAACAAAGCCTTCTGAAACTTCAGTCCTGAATTAATTATAGCACAAATAATTTTTTCAGATCAGAAATCAAATTTTCCAGTATCAGTGCTAACCACATTCTTCAAAAATTTGGGAGGCACTGCTTTGTTGGAAAAGAAATTAAGACAAATGTTTTTTATTTATGGGAAAATCAAGGAGAGGAAACGGGAGAAAGGGAGGTTTTTCACAACTCTAATTGTGTTTCTGCCAGGTATAATCACCTGGAGTGAAAGGCTGTTTCTCAGCACATTAATGGGTACCCGGGGAGCAGCACCAAATTTTTATTATGTTCCTTCTCTTCTTAATTCTGCTTTGTTTCATCTACAACAAGGATGTCTTTGAGAGAAGTTGGAGTTTTTGGGAGGCAGAGGGAAAAATTAGAAGGTTTTGGGTTGGGTTTTTTTTTGGGAGGGGGAGTTGATTTGGGATTCAGTAGTATTTGTTTGGGCGTTTTGTTTTGTTTTGTTTTGTTTTGTTTTGTTTTGTTTTGTTTTGTTTTTTTCAAAGGCTCACACTGGAACATGACTGAACAGTGTATCAAATTGCAAATGGGACGTGTGAATGGGCTGCAAACGTCAGAGGTAAAGGAATAGAGATGGGCAGAGAATTTATCAATACTCCAGCCCTATGCCCACACAAACTGTCATCACAGCTCCATCCAGAAAGGGACCAAGTTCCCAATTCTTTCTGCTCCATCTTTTTCAAAACCTAAACTCAGAATGTTTAAGTAACAATGAATGAGGAAACTTCAGTCGATCAAATAATTTGAGCCACTGACTTTCAGCTGTCGTTTCAGCTGAGTTTTGGCAACATATCCTTGGGCAGAGCTTGCAAATCCAGCACTCAGCCAGGCACAGGCAGCCCTGGGACTCACTCTAAGCATCAGTGTAGCATTGCTTTTTTGTTGTTCGAGCTGTTAAAAATGGATCGGGCCAAATTTGATATCAAGAAGTTTGTT
>VXBB01009143.1:107739-128678 GCA_013399915.1 Illadopsis cleaveri | reverse complement strand
TTTTTTTCTCCCATATCCAGTTGGACAGAAACCTGAGCAGCTTGGTCTTAGTGGTAGGTGTCCCTGCCCATGACAGGGGGGTTGGTACTAAATTATCTTTGTGGCCCTTTCCAACCCAGATCATTCTGTGATTCTATGGTCTTGGTTGACTCAAATTGGATCAAAAGCTTGATTATAGTTCAACAGCACAGTATCAAGTGGGAAAAATTAGATAACTGCATGCATCTTCTCCTTTGCTGAGACTCCATCAATCTACCAGAGCTCCATTTGCCTCATGCTGTTGGATAAAAAAAAAATCTTGTGCTTTTCTTTGAGAACGAATTCTAGTTTTAGAATTCATTTGTGCATTTAATGAATACTGGCCTGTAACACTTTTTTCTGGGGAATGGAAAATTAAATCTGTTCTAATGCGATTTTTAAGGAGAAAGCAACAATTTTTTTACAGTAATATTGAATTAATTTTCTGCCTTTTTTGTTTGTTTGTTTGTTTGTGTTTGTTTGTTTTGTTTTTGTTTCCCAATAGTTTTAAGAAAGGAGTCTACAACTGTAAATGTCAGCACACATTCTCATGGCATTTAGCACAGAATAGCAGGTGTCATCCAACTCTTGCATTTGACAGCTACAGCACTGCTACCAAAGCTGCACTTCAGCAGGGTGCTGAGAGGCTTCTGCAAAATGCTCAAACCCAGCAAACACAAGAATACAGAAGTCTGTGAATGTGTGCACGTTTATATGTCATAGTAGCGTTCGTCACTCTAAAAAGGTACTTGCTGCCTTCCAAGATTTGGATTTAAGTATAACTAGTTTTCATGGAGCCCAAGCATGTGCATTGATTTTTATTACTTGTCAGTTTTCTGTCAAACCTCTGGCTTACCAAGTCTAGTCTGTATTGCTTTGTATTTAAAGTGGGGCAAATAACATATTAAGCTTCACATACAAATTCTACTCAAGTTCTACTCAAGTTCCTGTAAATTGCACATACATTTCCTCTCTGTACTTTTGAAAATGAAGTGCTTTCATTACTCTGTCATAGGAATAGGCATTCTCTTGTCATTTTTTTTGGTCTTTTTGTCTCCTTGTCTCCTTTGTCTCCTTTTTATAGTTTAAAAGCAAGGAGGGAAAGGTGAACACTGAGTCTCGCAATATATTTTTAAATAAATCTTTGAAAAAAATGAGGCATATAAGTCATTGCTTTATTAAAAAATGTATATGATTTCTGTACAATGATACAGGCCAGGTCTAACTAAGGGATTCTATTAAAAATGTATGGCTAGAAAAACATTCAGGTCAAGAAATTAGCAGGACTAATGAAGAGTATGTTCCTTTAATTTAAACAGCATATACTGAACCCCTCATATTTTGGAATTCTGACCCACTTGACAGGGAGTAGTTTCACTTCCACTAATATGTAAGAGCTTGTTTAAATCTTGGTCTAGCACATGTTGCCATAGTGAAAAGGACCAAACAAAGATGAGAGCTGTAGTTTTTTATACTCTGTTAAATGATCAAACAAAAGCAGGACACAGGATTGAAGAATGAACAAAACATATGATCCTACCAAAGTTTAGCTTTAATACACCTCCTTGGGACACTTTTTTTTCCCTTTTTTATAAAGATTTCCAAATAGCTTTCAAGCTTACTTTCTCTATTTTCCTCACTGCCTTACATTTTTACTTATTTATATTTCATAATGTCAAATGTTAGTATAATGACTTTTTTCAAGTCCTGTGATTTACTTAATGAGAACTACCTCTTCATAGAACTACTAGTTTGATCACACACATACTAGTATGATGAAGGTGATACATCTCTGATCAAATCATAGAGTGATAATCAGGTCTAAATAAAGATGTTTTAAAAGATTAAGCTCATTATATGGAGATTATAGAATTCTGTAAGATATAAGTGATTATTTACTGGCTATTACTTTTGTTTTAATTTTAAAAACAGAAACATTTTGTACCTGTGGGGCATATTGAACACAAAGAACAACATATTATCTTTAGAAAAGAAAGAAATTTAAACATTCTTTTCATGTAACTTAAAATTTTTCATATATTCTCCATTCTGAAGGATGTGAATGTACAGTTACAAAAAACCTTGATTTAGTTGCTCCTTTATGTATATTTTAGGTAATGGGTGAAATTTTGATTGATTTCACAGATATGTAGATTACATTACCATATTAAACATTAAATATATTTATTAATAACAGCGATTAAAACCTTTAACTTTATTCTGCATTACACAGAGTATCCCTTTTCTCAACACTAAAATGCAGTTGTATATAAAGCTTCAAAGAAGTATGTGCATACTTATGTAGAAGAATTTATTTTGTCTGACTGAAAATGAAGGAGAAATTTCAAGTGGGTAATGATAACTACATTAAAATATTTCTGGCAGAAAGGGAATTTTCATTTATTTATTTTATTAATAATCTCTTATTGGGGGAGTATGTGGATAAGTTTCAGGCATAAATCCATTGGAAATTTCAATGTTTAACGAAAAAATGTCATATTTCTCAGGCTGATCTGAACAAGGAGAAGGTCATCTGTGTATCACAAAACTATCAATTTTCATTACAACAGTAATTACAAAGTTATTTACTTTTCATGTTTTTCACATTAAAAGTGAGTATGAGTTTTGAAATTACTAAGTCAACTTTTACTATAAAAACTGCTGGAACTAAAGGCCTTGAACTCAAAAGGTAATTCTCTTGAAACCTGTAGCAGTATGCTACGTTAAAATAAAACTGTGAAAAAGCAAATCTGTCTTTTTAATGCCTGATTCTAGGAGAAAAAAAAAATCCATATGGATACAGGGATGATTTGTAGAATAGTAAATGCAGTTAAACAAGTAAAATGATCTTTGCGGTACTGTCGACATAAACCTTTCATGTTTTAGCTTTTTATTCTCTAAATATGGAATTCAGAAAAAAGGAACAGCAAATCAGTCACACAAAGTCTGTCTTTTACAGAAGGAAAAGCTAGAAAGGACACATCTGATAATCTTGAAGTATGAAAGAAAGCTGCTGCCATGAAATGTTCTTTAATGATTAAGAAATTTCTTTCGCAATCATCATCAGCAATTCTGTATTTTCAAAGCAGATTGGAGTATTGAAAAAACAGAATAGAATGGTATCCTGTCTTTAGGGAACAAAATATAAAATATAGATGCATCTGAGATTGGTCAAGATTATAAAATTATAAGGTAAACATCCCCACAAGGACTACCGAAATATTAGATTCAGTGATCATACAACAAAGTTTGTGAGAAATTTGAGGCCACTTTAAAAGGAAAAGGAAAGGTCAGTTATTCTGGCTGTCTGATATATAGTCCATGTAGAAAAGTAAAAAAAGACCTGATTCTAGAACATCATTAAAAAAAATATATATAAAAATGTAATTACTTTCAGACTTTTAATGTTATTTTTAAAAATTGTTTCCAGATGTATTTTCTCCTTTGATTGTGGACTTTTAGGTTATAAAAGAAACTGATCAAACATGATAACTTAGGTTTTTTTTGAGATTTATGACTTTGCACTTCATAACATGCTATTAAAAAAAAGTTCCAAAATCTGGAAAGAAAAAAAACAAAACCAAAGATACCGACGAAAAAAACATAGAACAAAATCCAATCAAACAAAAAACTAAAAAACACCCAAGCAACAACAAAAAGCCCACTAAAAAAGCACACATCTGTAGAATTTAGTATAGGTATATGGAAAATATTTACTATATAGGAGGTATAGGAGGTAGCCAACTGGCATATACAGAGAAAGAAAGAATCAGCAGGGAACTCTGAGCAGAGAGGTATTTTGCAGTGGTATCACAAGGTGATGATTCTTATTATTACAAGGTTAGGTGATATGTTAAGAGGATGACTTGTTTCTAATTTAATATTTCAACTAATCTAATTTGTAACAAATTCATGGAAGATTATTATTACTGAAGCAGAAATAACCAGGAATAATCCCTGTAAAACAGCAGTGATGAAAGTTGTTGGATTTTCTTTTCCCCTTTTTTCCCTTGTCATAAAGCCAGCTGCACCCATCTACTCTTTTTTCTTGAAAGTGGTGTTGGGACAGCAAGGGAAATACTTAAATCAGGTGGAAGAAATCACCTGTATTTTAAGCCTTCAACATCTAATAAATAATAACTTTAGGAGTTAAAGATCCTGACAACTAACCTGTTTTCTGATTGAATCTCCAGTTAGACTGATTTTTCTCCTTATGTGCAGGATATGTTAGGGAATAGATGTGTGCCATCCACAAAACGAACACTAAATGTCAATCACTACAATATCAGTAGCTCTTTATGGGTTAAGCATAGTGGTTTTTTAAAAGATTTCTATCACATAAAATTAACAGTCACCCTTGAGTTCAGGCTGAGATAATAATCTGTATACCTGTGTGAATGGAAGGAAAACAAGCAAACAAAAATACTCTTATTGTGCCTTAGGGCAGTTGGTTTTGTCCATAATAAAGGAGATACAATTGCTGCCTTGAGCAAACTAGAATGGTGAAACTCAGAAAAAGAAGTAATGCTGGCAATCTGTAGATAATTTTGCTTGTGATTACCTAAGTCAGTTGGCTGCATTAGTTATAATGCTGTCTGGGATATAAAATCATAGAATCTCATAATGATTTGGGTTGGAAGGGACCATAGCTATCACTTAGATTCAACCCATCTGCCATGGTCAGGGACACCTTCCACTAGACCCAGCTGCACTAACCTCCATCCAACCTGGCACTGAGCACTTCAGGGATGAAGCACCCAACACTTCTCTGCATTGCATCACAGCTCCCACGATAAAGAATTTCTTCCTAACATCTAATCTAAATCTACCTTTTAAATTGAAGCCATTCCTCCTACATGCCCTTGTAAAAAGTCCTTCTGCACCTGTCTTGTAGGTTCCCTTCAGGTACTGGAAGGTCACGATAAGGTCACCCCACAGGCTTTCCTTTTCCAGACTGGACAATCCCCATTCTCTCAGCCTTTCCTCATAGGAGAAATGCTCTATCTCTCTATTCAACTTAATGTCCCTCCTCTATGCTCATTCCAACAGGTCCATGTCCTTCCAGTGCTAAGGACCCCAGAGCGGGATGCAGTGTTCCAGGTAGTGTCTCGCCACAACACAGCAGAGGGGTAGAATCCCCACCCTTACCCTGCTGGCCCTGCAGCCCAGGATACTTTTGGCTTTCCAGGCTGAAAGTGCATATTGCTGAGTCATGTCCAGTTTCTCATCCACCAGCACCCCAAAGTCCTTCCAAGCACAGTTGCTCTCAATCCCTTCATCCCTCAGCCTGTATTCATACCAGGGGTTGCCACCACCCAGCTACTGCACCTTGCATTTAATCTTGTTAAACCTCATGAGATTCATAAATCTCCTCCTTAAATTTCCCAAGTTGAGCCTACATTGTAATAATCTCATTTAATGTCATAACTTGTTTTGATTACCAGTCATAGTACTTTAGGTGATGAAATATTTTGAATTGAATGTAATCTTAATTGAAACCTTAATGTAATCATAATTTTCTTTCTTGTCTTAGTGGTGCTTTCATTTAAGCATGTACTTGCCTGCTTCCCCTTTATAATAGAATCTGTGACAATTGTATGGATGTGATTTAATTAAATGCATATTTTATTAATTTTACCTGAAACAATCATTAGATTAAATATTTAAATACTACATCTTAATTAATATCAATAAATCAGAGAGTGTCAGAAAATATTTCTGGTTGCTATAGTCTATCTCATCTGTTCTGATAAATTGAGGGAGAAATCTTGGCCAAGGCTTGACCCAAGACAACTCAAAGCACCATTTGGAGAGATAAAAGAGGCCAAAGTGATTTGAATAAGATTGAGAGCATTTAGTAGTATGAATATAACATGTATCTTGCCAGTTTCTCTTGATGACAAGGAGTTTCAGGTGTGTACTGGGCGTGGTCAGATACAGTAGAGCTGGGTCTGGAACCACCTCTCCTCTTTGCTTCCCAGGTGAGCACCTTACTCACCAGGCTGATGACCTGGTTACTCCCACTCTCAACTGTGCCCTTGTGAACTTTTGATTTCTCATTTCATACACACAAAAATAAATTACGCCTATTCACTTGGGAATGTAGCTGTGGAAATACTAAGGCTGAGGAGCTCAACAAAGCATAGATTCTTTACCTTGGCAGACAAAAGGTTACTTTTTCCCCAAGCCACCCTAGGTAAATAATATAGGCTGCCACTGTCAGTAGCATTTTGCTTGAGTTGTAGAAGCAGTCGTATTAAGGCTCGCTTCTGCATCTGATGATTCAGGCGTAATGTAAAGCCTCTACCTTTTATTCTCAGCAGCAATAAAGGCCAAAGAAACATTAAGAAATATGTGCCTCGGTATTTGTATGCTACATAAAATAGAGGCAAATCAATATTTCCACTTAAAAACATCTCGGGTACCTCAAAAATGTTTTAAAATCAATTTGCTATATATAACCTTTATTTTATACTCTGATGTATTCTGAAATATATGGAAGGAAATTAATTTATTAACTCCAGCTGATTAATGGGGAAAAAATAGATTGAAATCTGGTTAATGAAAGTTGCAGGAGATATGAAAAGTTTAAGAACAGATGCATGGTTATACTAAGATCTTTAAGAGTCTAATTTCAGTCTGTGTTTAAGAAAAATATCACCAAGATGATGACTCAAACTGGAAAAAAAAAAATTCTGCTCCCATTTTGGTTAATTTTTGTATCATTATAATGCAGCGAGAGACAACTGTACGTGCTTTTCTGTAGAAGGGAGAGAAATCACAGCTATGATGTCATATTCATTTATGCTCTGTAGTAACCATCTAATTGTGGAGGAAAAAGAGAAAGTCCTGTAACTTCCCTGTCACGCATCTCATCATTAGAAACATTATGCATAAAACTTGTAGTCAGAACTTAAGTCTGTTTAAAAGGATCATCCCATGCAGAAATGTTCAGAATAAGTAAGGACGGTAGCAAGGCAGATGATGCCTCACTTGTAATTTTAAGAAAATGCTTCAGCAAGGGAGGAGAAAGAATTTACATCACCAAAACACCANACACCATCTTCTTTTGAAATTTCTGTCTTCATTAAGAAGAAGCCTCTTTGAAGAAGCTATTTGGAAGAGGTGGATCTGTGTTTCACTTGCAGGTCATCATCCTCTAAATAAGCTCAAGATCTATGGACATGAAGGCGATTTGTTCCTGCTTTTTTCCCTATAGCTGTTGTAAAATTCTCTCTTTTTTCCTGAAATTATTATCCCAAGCCACTATTATGTTCCTGCAAATAAATTGGTTCATGACTTCTGTTACTGTAAATTGTTCCAGACAAGGCAACAGATCAAAGTCTGAGCTTAAAATCTGAAATAACACCATAGCTTACTGTCTATTTGTTGTTGGTTTCCCTCCTCCCACCTTTAATTATCACAGTATTTTGGCCTTCTTCCTTTCCCTGGCACTTACAACTTAGTTTTGATGCCACTTCATAACTTACTATGAGTACTTACCACAGGTTGGTCTCCATAATTTCTCATCTTTGTGGTGTAGAGGGAACTTCTGAGACTAGGTTTTGTTCATTAGTTAGTTTACAGTAATGAAAACAGATTTCCAATTATGTGAGGCCAATAAAGATCTGGGATTGCTTTGCTGCTCTTTGCAGAGCATACCTGAGAATACAGAGTACAGTATAATGTCAACTATAGGACACATGAAGTTATTAAAATTGCAAGTAATTTCAAGACTTACCCATCTCCTTGGTTGTTGTCTGATATGACATAACTTGAAAAATAGTAAAATACTTTTAAAAAAGCAGTTCTAGGAGCGCTTATCTGGAATGTTTCAGAGGACTATGATAGAAGGTAGAAGATTTTCATCATAGATACTATTTGGGAAAACTCTGTGGCAACATTCTACTTTCTGCAGAAGATGTTGTAGGAGAGCATGGACAAGTGTTCATTCACACTGTCTTCCCTGTGCTGGGCAGTCTTCAGAGGCCTCAGTACTCTGGGAAAGCTGTCCTGGTGTTTCTCGAAGATCCATATCAAAATGGCCGGCAGATAAACCACAACAATTTAAGATAAGAGCTTTGTTGCAGTAGTTTATAAGTTTGAAAGAAAGCTGTAATATTCTCCTTTATCCTGATTTTGTGTGTTTGAGTTTCAGGGTCTGGTTTCCAACTGAGTTCATTACTGAACTGCTACTTTTAAGAGTGCTAAGAAATATGCAAAACTAACATCGTACACCTATGATATGAAGTCCTTTTTTTTTTAATATGTGACTATGAGGGTTGCAGTTAGAGCACCATATAGAGTCTAGCAGGAGAACACCTCAGTACACCAAATGGTGAAAAAAATAGATATCTCCTCAGTCTCCTAGTCCATGGGAAAATTTATGTTTCTCCATTTCGGCTTTAAGGAATATTTGGGGTAGCAGTGTTATTACTTTTGCTGGTGCCATCCATTGCCTTTCAATATGTTTTGATAAGATATTTGCAGGTGAGATTATTAGGGAATAGGATGAGTAGCAAATGCATCTGTACTAATCACGCCATTTAGAAGTTACAATTTTTTCTTTAAAAATCTAACTCTTTTAAAAAAGATGTACATACTGGTAATAATTCAGGTGTTCTATTCCACCTCTGAAGATTACATAAAAGCAAACAACTCAGAAATTAATTCCCTTCTGTTCAGAGACATCCATGATTGTCTGTTTACATACTTAATGAAACTATATGCTACAGAGCAGCAGTAAAATTTTGACCCAAAATATGCTTGTTAAAACCTGAAAAGAAAAAACTCTGCAGAATCCATGAAGTCCATCTCATTTCCTTGAAAGAAAATTGAAAAATTCAATCATGTAGCATTTAGAAACACCAAAAATTGTATTAAAAATATACTGTTATAGATGGGACCTGGTCCTGTAAATCTCTTTAGTGCAGTGCAGTGCAGTTTATAACCATGTACATGTACAGAAATCTATTCAAAATTTTAAGCTACATTAAATTTTTCATTACTTTTGCTAGTGTTTTAAACACAGTAGTTAAACTTGAAATGAGTGTCAATTCAATTAGCATGCTATAGCATCCTACTGAATTTTAGAGATACTGGTGGAAAGAAATAGGATGAATATGTCTTTGGAATGTAACCTCAGAAAGGTAAATGTACAAAACTTCAGTTACTGTAAATTCTGTTACTGAGTATGATTATTTGGAAATAAAAGTAGCCATAAGAAGTTTCTGTTGAAAGAGAAAAATACAAGGAAAATTATCACTTCTGCAGAAACACTGAAATAACTCTATATAGGATGTAAGAAATAAAAATGATGACAAGATTTGTTGTTGTGGATGTTGGGCTAAAAGGTAGACTGGATTGCTTAAAGTAATTAGAGGGGTAGAGGAAACTACACACAGCAGGGAACATTATTCTTCCAAGTATCTTTCTGGATGATCATAACAAATGCTGCCATTTTGTGGATTTTTTTATTGTGGGTGATTTCTGAAAGAGGTGTTGGGTAGCTACCTTGATAGACCTGATTGGGGTCTTTTGCTACTCAAAATGCTATTTTTCTGTCAGAAATGTCATACCTACTGACTGGGTACTTGATTTTGTCCTTCTTCACTGAAGATGGAAAGAGTACTCACCCAGATTCTATGGCAATCAACTGATTACCTTGTCTCCCCTCTCCCAGCAGATGTCTGTTAATTTGCTTAGGTCATTGATAATAACCCTTCTGTAGACTCAGGCTGTTCATTGTGCTTATCAGCAGTTCAGACATCCTTCTGAATTTAATATACTCAGTTTCTTTCGTTGCTTTCAGTAAATAGTTCACAGATTTGGATTAAAGTTCATGCACATTCATTATGATTCTATCCAGTCTTGTTTCCATGACTTCAAATAAAACCAGTCCATTTTAAACTAGGAACAGTCATATGTTTAAAAACATTTACATGTTTCTCTATTAGAATAATTTTTCTGATGTCTAGAAAAATAAACATATAGTTAATTCTTCCAGTGTGGAAGTTTTTTTAAAATAGGGTAACATTCCTTACTGTTGTATACTCTGGATAGGAGTGTCATTATTACTGCATTATTTTATATTATATTAAAGGTCCTTCTAATGGAACAGCAAACTAGGCACAGACCAAGACTGAATTGTGCTAGAAAGGTGTCAGAAGAAAGGGGGTCTGTTTTTTGGAGCAGTGAGTTGTTGTTCACTGTCTGGTTTACATGAGACTTCACTTAAGCAGTAGAGTACCTTTGGATAAAAACTGATATGGCTCAAGAAACAGGTTTTAAGATGGGTAGGACAAAATAGAGAAGAATATTTTCCTTGACTCTAAAGTATCATCTACTTTAATCAAAGATGTTCTGTCATGAGATATGACAAACAGGAAATACATAACGTGCTGCAGAATGGATCAGTGCTGATATCATTGAAGGCAAAATTTTATAAGGATTTGAAAAAAGGATTAGACATTTACATGGATGAGAATGTCCACAGATCTTTTAGATAAAATAAGGAAGTACTTTGATATCTTATACTTTAAAGAAACACCACACTTTAATTGATGGGGAAGAAAAAAAGCCTTTCTTAAAATCAGATGACTCCATTATTTAATTTTACTGTAAATTCTGTGAGGGTGGAACCTTGGCTAGTCTCAGACAGGAGATATTACAATAGAGATCTTTATGATACATGCACACATACTGACAATTTTAGAAGTGGACATAAGTCATGTAATGAATGAAATAAAGAGCATTAAAAAAAAAAAAAAGAAAAAGGAAAAACCAAGGCTAAATTAAACCATAATATTGGAGCATCAGTATGATGCGCTATGATATAAACAAACACAAAATTAGATACTTTAAGAACACTTGATGAATAAAATTAATTTCTTTCTAAAATGACTTTTCCATTCCCATCAATTAAGGAGTTTACATTTTTGCATACATCTTGTACTCCCACAAAAGCAAATACTGAATGTTCTTCTGAAACCAGCTAATAGAGAGTTATACCTGAAACTCACACCACTCACTTTGCAACAATGATAAAGACATATTTTTTTACAACTGTCTGTTTAGAATGCTCTAATGTAATTCATAAGAAATTTATAAATAGACAAGATAATTTAATATTTTTACTTGTAATACTGGTCTAAAGTTGTAATATGAATTTCTAGGATTATCCAGTATTTATAAATGTCCTCTGTGTAAAGCTGTAACATAATTTAAGTGCATAAGTGGTTCCTTCATATTACTCATCTTTGACCTTAATATGCATTAATATTGTGGTAAAAATATAATTTACCACAGGAGATATTTTAGAAATATTTTTAGCGTTTACTTCATGATTTCAGACATAAGGAATGGGATCCACAGGACTGGGGCTAGAAGGAGAAATTGACAAACGAGGATGTACCAATTAAAATTGAAAACAATACCAAGCTAGGAGAGACAGCAAGTAGATTGAAGGACAAGATTAGAATTGAAAATTATTTTCACAAATTAAACCTATGAACTAAAAAACCCAGATGGAATTCAAGAGGGAAAAGTACAAAATGCTACATGTTAGTAGGATTAATCAGCTTCCTAAATATAGAAGAAATATTGTCTAGTTAGGTAGCAGCCATGAGCTATATTGAACCTCAGGAGAAACAAGGGTCATGACATTGTTCAGGCGTTGAGCACACTGGAAAACATAAACTAGAAATATAAGCTTCTAGATGGTTTTAGATTTTAGAAAAGACAATGGTGTCTTTGGCAAAGTTCAGTGGACATCAAGTTTAAATAATGAGAAGTATAGAAAATATGTTTAGGCTACCCAGAAGTCTTAAAAAGATATCCAAGGGAATGTGAACAGTTTTAAGATCTCTAAAAATATTTTCTCTGTATGCACAGCAGATATGCAGAGAGGGTATTTAGGTTAGACACCTGGAAAATCTTTTCAAGTAAGAACAAACTACCCAAATATCTTTCAGAATTCACTAGTTTGCAACTGTTTACGCCTTGAGACAGTTGGATGAGCAAGACAATCTCCTGACACTCCTTCTAGGACTCTTGGATCCATTTCTTTGCTGACCATCTAGGACTTCCACTGGGAAATAGTCTGTAGTCCTTCCTGGCCTTCTTTACATGGAAAAATCATGAGAGGGGAGGAGAGGAGTGGCAGTAATTTAGTAGAATGTTTCCAGAACATAACCGAAATAATGATATTGAAGATTGAGGTAGATCAGGGATCTCCAGATATTTGTTACTTGAATCAAATTGAAATTCATGCCTAAAATTTTTGGATAATTTGAAAATGTTGTAAATATTAGAAGAAATCAGTTTGAAATTTGCTGGCTGAATTTACAAAAAAGATATGAATATCACTCCCCCAGTTCTTCCATTCATGATTTTTGCAGTCACATTGGCTTATTTATTCATGTTCACATCAGTTGCACTGTTTTACAATTTGATCACCCCCATAAAAAAGTCTCTCTGTCATGGAGACTAAATCAGACAGTACTGAGAAACAGAATACTAAAGACCAAGTCTTAGAACTGATCCTTCCTGGAAGAATCTACTTAGCCACAAAAGCGTCTGGCAACTAAGAGAGGTAAATAGTCATATTCCTTCATGAATGGATATTCCCAGCTGAAAATACCACAGAGCTCACCGTTATAACTTGGTGAAAAATGTTTCAATTAAAATGGAGGATCTTGCATGTATATCTAATATGGAAGACGTATTCAGAACTGAACAATTTCCTGTCCGTTGTTTTCTGTCTAATTCAGGAGATCTAACCTATTTGGAAAACATGCATTAGCTTTTTAAAGGTACCTAAATCTGAGTACCTATACCCTGCATTATAAGACTTCCTTTACAATCTGTAGCATGTATTTAGGTATTAAATGTAGTGTAGGTTTCAAAATCATGTAATATTTAATATGATTAATACTAGTAATACTATACAGATGGTAATACAGGAATATAAATACATTCAGTCTGTTTGATTAAATGCACAAGTCAATTTTTATTTCATTGAATATTTCAGTCTATGCCACATAGTTTCAGTGTCTCTTGTTAAATACAGATGTAGACCTGTAGATATCAGAATTCATGGAATCATTTTTTGGGCAGGGAAGAAATATTTGTTAGATTATTATTGCTCACAGAATTATTTTTTGGGAGGTTCACAAACTGTTTAATTCTTGTAATGTCTACAAGTCCAGCTGTATTTGAACAGGCAGTGGATGTGAATATTTGATCATCAATTCGCCAGTTCCCCACTGTAAGGAAACAGAGATATGAAAACCATGCAACTGAAAATAATTAACCTCTGTTTTCTGGATTACATGCAGAGAATTTCCTGAATTCACATAGTTACAATATAAAACACCTTAGGGAAGGAACAGAAGAGGAGGAATAATCTGCAGAAGAATAAAAGGGATAGCTAGGAAAAAGAAAGCACTGAAGCAAGTAGATGTCACAAGATGAATGAGGGTGGATATGAAAAATAAGAAAAGACAAGAAAATAAGAGTGTACAGTCCATTAAGTCTTGCAAGTGGAAAGCAAATAAAGGTCATAAAACAGATAAAATTACTTGCAGTCAAAGACCTTAGTGGTAATATGATGGGTTTTTACAATTGCATCAAGGAGATAAAAAGGCTAGAGACAATGTCCTGAATTACTGAGGCCTGGGTTTAGCTGGAATTCATGAAAGTTTTGTTCTCAGGGCAAAATTATGTTAGATTTTAGTGGTTTTGTTAGTTTTCTGGGCTAGAAAAGCCATTCAGTGGAAAATAAACAAGCAGATTTTACAAGATGCTCAATCTATTCTTTGTCAAAATATTACAGTAAACCAAATCTAAAAAGGTACTTACAAATATAATGATATTTATATACATCTATAATAATGTTGAAAAGGTGTCAAAGAAATTAAATGCCATGTATAAAACAAGAGCTGTACTTGTTATTTCCGTGGCTGCATTTTAAAAAGCACTTTTGAAGACAGTGTGTATCTTTAGATAGAAGCAAGTGATGTAAAATATGGGAGAGATGATAAAGAGGTCATGTTTTGCACAGTTGTGTTTTCTAAGAAGTCCCTGGACAGAATGGTTCACATGAATTGAAAAAAGAAATGTTCTCCTGTTTTCTGAGCTTTGTTCACATTTTCTTTATTGACTGATGTTAACACTCGTTATCATGTTCTAGATGAGAAAAGCGAAGGAGGATCTGTTCAGTTAAACTGTTAAGAAAGCAGATTGAGTGTCTGTTGATGGAAAACTCCAATGCTTGTCTTCATGTCACCACAATATATCACATCCATTCATTACCAACTGATGCAAACTGGCAGGCAAAATGAACACGTGTCAGCTTTGTGTCTCCACTCTGAGGGCTAATAGGCATCCTAGGGTATTTTATACTACTGTATGTCTTGCTAACAGGCTGATACTGTCACTAATGAAAGGAATAGTCTTCTACTAGAAGTGATCTTGGGCCCAGAATATACTACAGAGCTCAGAAACCCCCACAAGCTAATAAACTTTGTGAGGATTTTGTACTGTAAATGACAAATAAAAGCTCCAAGTCATTCAACTCGTGAAAACTGTGATACATATATTTAGAGTACAGGAGACGTGGAATGAATGCCAAGAGCAAACCATCTAATCACATGGGGAAAAAAGTATGTGAAAGCAATAGAATTTTTTGAAATTAGGACAGTAACAACTTGCAGTAGACAGTCATTGCATTTATTTACATTATTTACCTTTGTCTTGTATTTGTACAATTATCTTTCTGGAAACTGAAGGTTGATTTTACTCTGAAGAAGCACAAAGCTTACTTGGAGAAGATTTTGGAGGTTGCAGGATGTGGCAAGAAAAAATTACACTCTAAATAAAAAATATTCTATTACTTCATTAGGCTAATATGTCAAATGTTTTTTATGATTATTCATGATTTTATCAGTGAGCAACAAATACTAGTGAAGCATTGTTACGGTTTGGTTATTAAAAGTATTAGAAATATCTGTGCTTAAATTAAGGTGCAAATGAGACCATATGCCAGAGTCAATAGTATGGATTTTATTTAATAGTAAAAATGAGAGGGAGAGGAAAAGGAAGAGAAAGAAATAGAAAAGAGGTGGCAGAACAGAAATATAGTGACAGAGCCAGATTAAAGAAAATATCGCTATTCTGCGGATCCCAAAGATGTTCGGTTGATCCTCTCTAGCTGGTCTGCTTGATGAGGAAGAAAAACATAGAAGCCAACAGATTAATATACATTCAGACTACATGGAAATGCCCAGGTACCTCCTTTGGAGAAGACAAGTTTGGCACTGTGTCTTGCAACCGAGTCTGGATCTGTTGCATGACTTTGCATCACATGCTGTCCTGTGGTGCAAGGCCTCAAGAATGAGTCTGAGTGGCACTTTTGGGGGTGTTTGATGGATTATAGCATCCTTCAGCAGCCTTTCACATGAATGCCCCGTGGATGTGGCCTTCCCAGGGTGGGGGCATTTACAACTGAGCCAGTTTGTGCAATGGAGGATGGGTGTTCCCTGCCTCTGATCAGAGGTTACGCCACACACCTGAAACCTTGTCCTCTCCACTCCGTTTGGGGGAGTCTGTGTAAAGCTGCCCTCAGTAAATGGGTCTGTGGGCTGTGGCCTCCTCCATCTCAAACTCAGTCAGAGATGATCCTCAGCACAGCTGCTGGATTTGGCTTTTGTGTTTGGCATTCTTCTCCCTCAGCCTGGTTTGTTTTTTCCTAGACCTGAGATGATTAAGCAATAGTGTCTCATCTCATATTCCCTTAGGTAGCTTAACTCACAGTACTAAGTTCCCCTTAGGAGGCATCTTCAGGGAGGAAAGAGCTTCCGTGGCTGTAGCTTCTTTACACAGTTTTGCCATAATGGCAAAAATTCCTTTATAACAGTGGTTAAGCCATGAGCCATAACATTTCAGTCTCTAACAAGTATATAGGAGAAAGAGGGCAGAGAAAAACAGAGTAATGCAAGAGATATGAATGCTATAAATTTCAACTTTACCACAACCAAAAGCAGTTAGGAATTCATCTGAAATAGAAACATGGCATAATATTTTCTAGGAAGAAATTGAAAAAATAGGAAAAAAAACTTGGTTTACGTAATAGACCATTGTTCTTTTGAACAGAGAAGAATTGAGTAATGAGTGTATCAAAAATCTATAAGGTGATGAAACAATTATATGAAATGATCAGGATCAAATACAAATAAAAATACAAGCAGGTCATTTTATTTCGGTAAATGAAAAAAGGGCTGTGAGAATAGAACACATATAATAAGTTAGTTGCTTTACACAACATGTATGAAAACTTATTTATCCATCAATGACTTGAGCTATTTTAAAGCATAGAGTATTTCCAACAGTATCTATAATTTTTTCTGGCATGAACCAACCATGCATTTCTAAGAAGTATATTATATGATCTCAGTTATATGATCTGTTCAAAGATCAACTAATGAAAAAAAAAGTGTCCATACATATTACAAAAAGGACTCCAACAGCCTTCATAACTATATGCCACAAATTTGTTGATTGGCACTTAATAGAAAATATTCCACAATTAGTGTAAATATTCACAATGGCATGATTCCATTAAGCAAGATTTTCTTCATAAAAGAAAATATTTTTGACAAAAGTAAAACACGATAAGATTTTAAAAATGCTTGCTAGAAGGTGTACGGTTTTCCTAGAAAAAAAAAAAATTGAACATTTCCCTCGTTTTTTTTTAAATCGTAAATATGCACTTAATCAGTTTGTTGCTAGGAATCAGCATTTTAATAGACCTGACTTCTCAAATTTTGTAGTGTAATCTTATTTGTATCAAACCGCATTTCCCCACTTCCCGATCTCTGCAATCCCTGACTACCCTTTTATTGTTTATAGCCTCTTCCTTCTCTTCCCAAGTATACAATGAAGTAGAGAATCATGATGGATTAAGCTGAAAGTGCACACGCAATATTCCATAAATAATTTCTGCATTGCATAAAAATTGTAGTATTTACACTCCTGTAGCATGAAGTGCAAGTCTGAGAAGATTTAAATTATTTGTAAAACATGCTTCTCAACATATTGAGAAGTAGGCCTCACAATATTAAATATATTTATGCATGTATAAGCAGGAATGCAACTGGGCTATTGGAAAGGTTAGGAACAAAAAAGTAGGAACCACACTCAGTGAAGTGAATTGCATTGGCATCCATATTGTGACAGTAACAGTCAGAAGTCTACTGGAATTGCATAGATTAGACCACAAACCAAAGTGAATGTGTTAGTTTTTACTGATGTCAACTTTGAAAGGGAAGACAGCTCACAGTGAAACAAAGCTGAGTGAGTATGTGTGACCTGTAACTATTTTATAACAGGAATTCAAGGTGCATCAAACATTCATTTAATCTTCTATAAACTATTTCAAATAACTTTAGACTAACATGGAGCCTAAACCTTAGAATTCTTTGAGATGAAATGGAGCAGATAATGCAGTTTCATTTTTTTAATTCAAATGCCTTACATTGGATACTCTTAATCTGAAACTCTTGACAGTCATGACCGCTGACTAGTCTATCTTTTGTCAATGGTACACTTGTTATATATGTTATAAATATGTCATTATATATGTTATTATATATGTTAATGAAGTGGAGAGCAGCCCAGCCAAGAAGGACCTGGGTGTGCTTGTGGATAAGAGGCTGGATGTAGTCTGACAATGTGCATTTGCAGCCCAGAAAGTGAAATGTGTCCTGGACTGCAGCCAGGGCAGCGTGGCCAGCAGGACAAGGGAGGGGATTCTGCTCCTCTTCTCTGTCCTCATAAGACTACCCCTGCAGTGCTGCACCCAGCTCTGAGGGCTCCAGCACACGAAGGACATGGACCTGTTGGAGCAAGTCCAGAGGAGGGACACCAAGTTGAATAGAGGGATAGAGCAACTCTCCTACCAGGAAAGGCTGAGACAATTTTGACTGTTCAGTCTGGAAAAGGAAAGTCTCTGGGGTGACTTTATTGTAGCCTTCCAGTACCGGAAGGAAGTCTGCAAAACAGATGGAGGGGGACATTTTGCAAGGGTATGTAGTGACAGGACAAGGGGAAATAGCTTCTAAGTAAAAGAAAGTAGGTTTAGATTAGATGTTAGGAAGTTGTTCTTTACTGTGTGGGTGGTGATGCACTGGAACAGATTGCCCAGAGAAGCTGTGGGTGCCCCATCCTTGGTAGTGTTTAATGCCATATTGGGTGGGCCTCTCAGCAACTTGGTTTAGTGGAAGGTTTCTACCCACAGCAGGAGATGTGGAAATAAATGATCTTTAAGGTGCCATTATATGTTTCCAGGATTCAACACGCACTCCCAATTCATTCCGCTTAAACAAAATCTTCCCGCTTACGTAATAGTACCCGCCATCATCATAATATCACTGATGAAATTTCAGTGCTCAGCATTACCCAGCAGTTTGGTGTCCATCACTTTTACAAAATCATAACTAGAATGCTAACACAGATTTTCATGAGTGCTTTGAGGAATAACTAAGTTAAAATGCAGAGAATGATGTTCCACACTGTATTCTTGTCTAAAATTTATTGTATGTTGCAGAAGTGTTTTTAGAATGGAATGAAGGACATATGAAGTCATCAATCATCTTTTCAGCTCAGCCATCCAATTTGTTGGTAGTAAATAATATTTTCTTTTTTGAGCAGATCAAAATTAAAATGTGGAATTACATTTTGGATCATATTTCAAATATTTATTTCATATATTCTCTAAAAATAAAATATGTCAAATGAGTTTTAAATATTGCAGTTTGCATGATGTCTTAATTCTCCAAGAAAATAAATTTAAACAAAATGGTCAAAATGCTGTCATTAAATAAGGTGTCAGAAGAAACAAAATTAAATCCAGTAATATTTTTGAAGGAGTCTATGATGAATCTAAGATCCTTTCCACTCATTATGCAAAAATAAATACTTTTATGTGAAAAGGATACTTATTTTTTATGAATGAATTATATGAAGAATCAGGTTCCAACTTCCAAAGCTGTGGATGTGTGAAAAGATCAATTTGAATGAAGCTTTTCTGCTGGATATATGGAAAGTACATTACAGTGACATATGCATAATTAAAATTTATTGCCATGAGTTGAACTTGATTTTCACATTCAAAGACAACAATCTCATTTAAATTATACAAGTCTTCCCAAGATTCCCAATATTATTTATGTACAATCATATAACATCAGATATTTTAATATATATAAAAAAATACACCTGGATTTAAGAAAATCTTTATAAAAACAATGCTGATAAAAAATTCTCCAAGTTTCCACATACAAAAGCATAATCTCAGAAACCTGTTTATACTACAAGAGGTTATATTGGCTTTCTGAAGAAGCAAGACATTAGTACCATTAATTCAACCTTTATTATCAGTGGGTAATGAAAAGAAGAAAACAAGATATGGTCTTACATAACAAGCACAATGGATTTGAAACACAATAACTGCAGGCTCTCTAGGGCACTGTAACAATGCTGATTGCATTGTGCTGGGTAGATGGAATGCACCCTTGCCTAATGTACAAACACTTGTTTACAGGTTTTTTCAAGAAAAATACTGTAACTTAAACCTGTTCTTGGTATAAATGTGAACACTTCTTACCACAGTCATAGAACTTTTTTTACTGCACATATGAAGGAGAGTATAGCAATTTGGGAAAAGTTGAAAAGACATATCTATTCAGATTTTATTTTTTTTCCAAGATTCTTAATTGGAGCAACTGCTTAATGTTTCTGAGAAGTGGCAGTTTACTTGATGACTAAATGTCAAAGGTGATCATATCTGGTTGACAAGTGTAAAAAAACCCAATTTATCACATTTCTTATCTCCAAATGAAAATTATTTGATTACCTGAACTAGAACATTAGATAGAGACAGAGAATTCCTGATACTCTAAGTATATGAATGTAGACAAAATTATCTAAGTTGAATATAAATATGAGATCCATAGCTGTAAACTCTATAGGTTAGCTGAATTAACAATATATATTCCATAGACATTACTAGGGATTTTAGTTGCCAGTGTTGTCAATCAAGCTCTTTGAGCACTAAAAATCTGTGCGGAGAAAATAAAATTCCCGTTTCTGTTCCCTTCAGTCATGGTACTCATTCTTTCTCAGATGTCACACAATGTATTTAAGTTTGTACCAGGATATTCAAAGTATTAAGTATGTGAATTTTATTTGAACTGAGACTAATTATGTTCTTACTTGTACAGGAGTTTCAATGAAAATATAATTTCAGTGAATATTTTTTCCTTCTTTAGCCACCAAATATATAAAATGTCATGTATTCATCGTGTAATTGCCAATATTTGACATTTAATCTTCCCATTGAAACACATGGTAGGAATAAACCATCAGTTACAAAGAGAGTATTGACATTTCATTCCTTCCTTCTATTTCAATGATACAATTTCCATATTTGTGTACAGAAGTACATCAGTGAAAATAGTACTGAGTCAGAAAGGATAGGGAAAATGAAGGAAATGTAATTTTTAGAAAGTAAGAAAAAGGCCCCCATTTTGAAAGAGGAAGAGATAGATAGATGTAGGTCTACTCTGTTTCAAACAGTGAGAGAGTTCTTTCTTGTTACTATGGCATGCTATTATAGCTCTTATTTACAGCTTAGACCAGAATTTTAGTGTAAGATACTGTCCATTACAAGCTTTAATTAATGCCTGGAATGTGATAATATTAACCTGTGTTTTGAACATTTTATTGTCCTAATAGTAAAACACAAACAACCTTTACTCTAAATTTATATGAAGTGGGGACTGACGAGAAAGATTTTGTTCCTGTGGTGGGTTGATGTCAGTCAATAATTAAGCACCCATCCAGCTGCTTACTCCTCTTCACCC
>VXBB01009143.1:73206-100319 GCA_013399915.1 Illadopsis cleaveri | reverse complement strand
TGAAAACATCATCCAGGAGTGAAGCACAGGCTGGGATCTACCCAGCTGGGGAGCACCTCTGTGGAAAGGGACCTGGTAGTCCTGGCAGACAACAAAGTTATTATGAGTGAACAGTGTGCTGCTGCAGAAAAGAAATCCGGTGGGATTCTGGGTTGCCTCATCAAGGGCATCACCAGCAGAGATAAAAAAAGTCATTATTTTACCTGACTTGTGCTTTTCAGGCCACAGTTCGAATACTGTGTTCAGTTTTGGTGCCCACTATGCAAAGAAGATGTAGACAGGGTGCTGAAGGTCCAGAAAAGGGCCAAAAAAACCCATCAAAGGACTGGGCAGCCCAGCATGTGACGAAAGCATGAGAGAACTGGGTTTTTTCAACTGTTTTTTGCTAAATCAATAAGACGTAACCTGCTTTTAAATGAATACATGAGTTTGTTCTTTTCACAGAATCAGAGAATTAGGAGATTAAGGGTGAAAGGGATGACTGAGTATCATCGCAATATTTTTTTATCCAGGCAGGCCCAACTCCCTCACAATTTCCTCTTATGAGACCCTCCAGTCCCTTAGTCATCTTTGTTACCCTCAGCTGGACCTGTTCCAGGAGCTCCATGTCTCTTTTGTACTAGGGAGTCCAGAACTGGACACAGCATTCTAGATGTGCCTCAAGAGGGCTCAGCAGAGGGGGAGGATCACCTCTCTCTACCTGGTGGCAACAATGCTCTTCCTAATGCACTCCAGGATCCAATTGGCCTTCTTGGCCACAAGGACACACTGCTGGCTCATGAACAGCTTGTTGTTCACCAGGACACGCAGGTCCTTCTCTACTGAGCTGCTCTACAGCAGATCAGTCCCCAGCCTGTCCTGGTGCATGGGGTTATTCCTCTCCAGGTGCAGCCCTGCGTGTCGTCTTCAAAGGAGATCAGAATTTATGGTAAATTTCATTTTTTAAATCAAGCCAGTTCTGTCAGCATATCCCATTTTAACTTCCATTGGTACAGCTTCCTGACACTTAACTTTTCTATCTATTCCTACCTATCACTTGAGCTGTCCCACATCCACAACTGCCTGCTACTGTTTGATAGTAGAAATTTCATAATGATGAGCCAGGATAAGCTGGAATAGAAAAAACAGGATTTTCTCTAGAATGTAGTTTCATGATTTTGCATTTAAAACACACATCTGAGAAGAAATCCTGTAAACAAATCTGTTATTTCTATAATATTTAATATTCTATAATTCTATTAATTTCCAGTGCAAGTTATGTCCCAACTAATTCCTGAAATGCCTTTTACTCCAAAACAATAGATGACTTATTATTTGTCTGCTATTGGCCTAACACTTTTCTTTGCTTTCATGGCAGCTATTTTGATCAGAAAATAAAACTGATGATCTCAATCATGCTTTAAATTTAGATGTCCTTCCAGCAAGACATGATTGACTTAAACACATCGTACATCAAGATACTTATTATCTTCATAATGTTTCACTTATCCATACTACTATGATAAAACTGAAGATGTAGTTACTACTTATATATATATACATATCTATACACACACACACACTTTTTATTATATCAATATCTGTATTTGTAAAAGTATTTTGCTAAAGAAAAATGTAACCAAGCATGATGATGAGAACTGGAATTGGAAGGCACTGAGAAAATTTACTGTACCAGTGGACATGGGTTTTAAATTCAGTTATCTAATTTCATTTAGGTGCAGAAAGAACTAAGGAGAGTGAAATATACCTTTGTTAACAAGTAGAAAAAAGGCCTTCAAACACTGAATCATGTTTTTTCAAAAGTTTAATGAACAGTGAGTATGAAGCCTATACTTAATGTATATAACGCCTTTTTTTTCTTATGAACATTTAAAACTTCGCTGTTTGTCAGCTTGCACATAAGGTAAGGATATTTTATTGTGTCATAGCTGAAATTTAAGGAGGTTTTTTGTTTTATTTCACACCTCAGAATATTCTGAGTTGGAAGGGATGCACAAGGATCAAGTCCACCTCTTAAGTGAATAGCCCATATTGTGCTCATTTGATAAAACCCTGAAAGGAGTCATTACCTGAAGAGAGTCAAGGAGCCCAGGGCAGAAGTAGAAGGATCCATCTAAAAGTCACCTGCTGTCATCATCTGAATGTATCTCTGTCAGGCTCTCAACAGGCTTTCATATATTTTCCATAGCAATTTTTTGTTTCACATAGCAAGATACATACACAGCAAAACTATTAATGTAATGAATTTATATTGGATTGTCAGATGTTACACAATTATGGAGTTTTCTGCAGAAAACAAACTGGTGAACTCTAATGACAACACTAACAATGTATTTCCAAAAAGAGTTATGAGATTTAATGAAAGGAAATTAAATTATTATTATTAAGTTATTATTAATTAACCCTTTTACAAACTGTGGTGAAGCCATGAAGACTGAACTGAGAATTCTGATGTGGTAATTGTTTCTCTTTGTTACACACTGTTCCAATCATTCTCAAAGCATTAAAATAAGAAGATGCTGCTGGATAGTGTCATGAAGAAGGGAAGTGAGTCTCCAGTATAAAAAGATAACATATTGTTTTGATTGTAGCTGGGGGTTTCACAGCTGAGAAAACATTTAAGTCTTCCGGATTTGTTTGATTTTTCTTGTAGGCTTTGAAGATTCTTAATGATGGCAATTACTTAGCTTTCAAATAAGTATCTCTTTTTGTTAATAATGTTTCACTTGGGTGATAGTGTTTCCTTCTCTCAATATTAGAGTTGCACTGAGGTTTGCTAGGGGTAAGAATATAGCCCTTGGGGATTCAGGCCTAAATTTCAGGTCTAGTACCGTAAGTCTCTCTTTTGGTTATTGAATCTCTATTGAGGAAAACTTATGAAAAATTGCACACATAAAAATAAATCCATGAAATAGGTGTTGCTTTACCTGTCAGAATGTGCACTAGAGTACCAGCTATTGGCTGTAATGATCACATTTAGCAGTTAGAATGTAAGAGCCTGTCAGTATATCAGAGAAAACCCTGCTCAGTTCAAGACAGAAGTGGTTTGTTGATTTTTTAACAACACATAATTAACTGGCAGTCACTGAACTATACATGCAGGAGTATAAATAATTCAATAGATAGACAGTCTTATTTAGAAACTTACAAAATGTTAATACAGCTACAGATTTTAAGCATGTTTGAATATCTAACCCCACACAGTTCTAATCCCTTGCAAAGTCATTTACTGTGAGGGTGATGAGGCACTGGAACAGGTTGACCAAAAGTAGTTTTGGATGCCCCATCCCTGCAAGTGTTCAAGGCCAGGTTGGCTGGGGCTTTGAGATACCTTGTCTGGTGGAAGGTGTCCCTGCACATGGCAGTGTGGTTGAAGCTAGATGATATTTAAAGTCCATTCCAATCCAAGACATTCCACGATTCTGTGATATTGATGAAGCTACATTTGGGCTTCCAGCATGCCCTGTTTTCTGGAGGATACTGCAGATTCTTCAAGTATACCCCTCTCCTTGACAGATGGGGTAGATCCTGCTCTGTGTTTCTCTGCTGCCTGCTGCCAATTACTCACCAGAAAGGGTGGACTACACAAGTCCCCACGGGCACACTGAGATGAGGGTCTCTGCTTGCTGTCCCCCACACTCTCTGCTCTAGCTGCATGCAGGCTGCTCCCAGTGCATCACAGAGGGACTGCACCATCTGCCCTCAGACAGGCTTCAATGCTTGTAGGGTGACTGCCAACANTTTGAATATCTAACCCCACACAGTTCTAATCCCTTGCAAAGTCATTTACTGTGAGGGTGATGAGGCACTGGAACAGGTTGACCAAAAATAGTTTTGGATGCCCCATCCCTGCAAGTGTTCAAGGCCAGGTTGGCTGGGGCTTTGAGATACCTTGTCTGGTGGAAGGTGTCCCTGCACATGGCAGTGTGGTTGAAGCTAGATGATATTTAAAGTCCATTCCAATCCAAGACATTCCATGATTCTGTGATATTGATGAAGCTACATTTGGGCTTCCAGCATGCCCTGTTTTCTGGAGGATAGTGCAGATTCTTCAAGTATACACCTCTCCTTGACAGATGGGGTAGATCCTGCTCTGTGTGTTTCCCTGCTGCTTGCTGCCAATTACTCACCAGAAAGAGTGGACTCCACAAGTCCCCATGGGCACACTGAGATGAGGGTCTCTGCTTGCTGTCCCCCACACTCTCTGCTCTAGCTGCATGCAGGCTGCTCCCAGTGCATCACAGAGGGACTGCACCATCTGCCCTCAGACAGGCTTCAATGCTTGTAGGGTGACTGCCAACAGTGACGAACCAGGGGCTGACGGTTTTCAGGGCTGCTGTTTTCACTCTGAGGTCTCACAGTATCCATTTCTTTGCTTATTTTACACTTCCTTTTCAGGGGCTGACTCCTTTGGTTCAAAAGTTTTTTCTAATTGTCAGGTTACTGTTCAAACCAGATGACAGTCATCTTCCTCTTAAGAGGCCTTTTAGGAAGGTTGAATCATATGATCATCCCCATGCTCATACTTAAAAGCTTCCTACTGAACTTCTGATAAAAGCAATTAGACAGTCAAAGGAGCATAACTATCCATCTGTGCAAAGTTATAATCTTCGAATTCACCTGAATTTAGCAAAGAAGGATGAGTAATAAAGGAGTCCCATGAGCCCAAGTCCTTTAAAGGTGGACTGAGGTTTTCATCTAAGAAACTGCTGGTCAATTGAGAACTTATCTGGTTGATTACAGTATTAGCTACACTGATGTCAATCATGTTCTGTTAAACCCTTATAAACCTTGGGACAACAGTATTTTGGTCTTTCTCAAAACTGAAAAGATTATACCTACATATGTGATTGGTGATAACATTGCATAATAAAAGAAATATTTGCATTAAAACTCCAGCTCCATATATAAAATCTGAAGTATTATTTCACATGCACATGTACACACACACTTTCACTGTGAGAGGAAATAATGCTGTTTATTTTTTCCCAAGCCTCTACCAAGAACATTTCTTAAAGTACTTTGGTAGAATACTTCCAGGCATAATTCTTTATCTATCATTTGCTTATTTGTTCACTGTCCAGGGTGCATTCAATGTTCCCAGTGCTCACAATCTTCTGGTTGTTCTCTTGACATTTAGCCATTTTTCTATTATTTCTGTCTTTCTGCTTGCAGAAGCTCATTTGATATTTTCAGAGGTATTGCTGCCAAGTAGGCAGCAATATTTCATGTAGCAACTTCAGCCAGACTTATGTCAGAGGTTTCTGGAAATCCACATGTTGCGTTCATGGAGTAATATGTGGTGTCTGGAGAAAGGTGCTTTCTCCAGTGGAAACAATTGCAAAATTAAACTGACTAAGTTAGAAATAAGTGTGTCTTCCAATGTGATGAAGGGTATCAGCACTCCAAAAAGTAGAATAAAATTTCAAAAAGAAAAAAAAAAAATAATCTTAGTAACATATTCTAGATAAGAAAACAGAGCAAACAAAACACCAAGAAATACGTAATTTTGCAATTTAAACTTATGTGACTCTAGGTTGAAAAAAGAAATCAGTTTTCTCAATATCCATATAGACAGCTCTTCTTCATACTTAAATTAAGGCTTTTTAATAAATAAACTCAGAAATTTTGTATCTAATTATGAGAAATTATTTCAGTTTTGTTCAATGTCCTTAAAGTAATGCCTCCCTCCTTCATGTAAAAATATGTACATCAAAATAAGAAGAATTCCTTTGAGCATATTCTTTCTCATTAAAATTATTATTTCTAATCTGATGTAGGAATTAGAGAGGTAGTGGTGCTCTCCAGTAAAATGAAGGAAAATATTTCTCTTTTCATTTCATCATGATCCAAAGCAGCATGTTACCCAGCAGGATTTTTTTTCTCACATTAATACCTATTTATGTAATCAAGATCTTGGTGCCAGGATTAGGTTATCTATTCAAAGCACAATTTGAACAAAACTCATTCCTTTTAAATTTATCTTCTATTAATTAAACAAATTATTAATTAATTGTCTGTAATCAATCTTCCTTGTTAATAAGCAGTTCTATTTCTAAAATATCTCAAAGAAAAGAATTTTTTTCCATACATATTTAACAAGTGACTTGCTCCCTTACTATGTAATGTGGGGTCCTTACAGAAGAAAAAATACACTGAAATGCAGATTGTCAGATTGTTTTTATATATACTGTTTTAAATTTCTATCACAGAATCACAGAATTATTAAATGGTTCATACTGTAATTCATGCAACTAAAAAAGAAAGGAACAAAAAATAAATAATTATTTCAGGATACTGAAATGCTTCTAAATGTGTGGTTTGTAAAATATTATGACATAAATTTATGACTACAATTCAGGTACTTTGGTGGTAGGAGACTTAAAGAAAGGAATAATTACTGTCGTTTCAGGGTTCCTGTTTAATCTTCTGAAATACCTATTCCAAAAGAAGTTTTAGAATGCTCTGTCAGCAGCCTCCACAATGATGAAGGTCAACATATAGAGTCATTGAATAAGTTAGCAGGTAAACAAGAGAGACAAACGTGTCTTAATTTCTATTTTGAAACTTCAAGGACAGTTATGATGTCTTGAAAGGTAACTATTGATATTCCATTTGCATTACATAATACAGTCAATAAAACATGAGCATTGTAACCAAAACAAGTAGTTCTCTGCAACATGCAGAACAGTTTCATGTGGAAGATGAACAACTAGAGAGAGGAACAGCTGGCTGCCTGCTAAGAACAAAATGAAGTTTTCAGTTATAAATTAACACTTACCATTTTGTTGTGATATTATACAAATGTTGCAATGAGACATTTATGTATTTTTTTACTATTCTTATTCCTAGATCTTCTTTCTCTATATGTGATATCTCTGTATAAGTGAGCAGATGTTGAACACGGCTTTTCTGAAAGCAGTATTTTCACATCAAATGGCATACTCAACAACTACCACAAACTGTTAGGTGTTCTGGTAACATGGACTGAGATCTCATCCTCATGACAGGACCAGTCTTCGGATAAGCAGCCCCCAATTTGGAGAAGAATATCTTTAGGCAGTCAGAAAGGATGTCTAGAACATGCTTGTGCTTTCACTAAAAGGCATCTATTCATCACATGCCTAGAAATTTTCTATGCCTAATATAGAATCATATTATTTCAGTTGACAGAGAGAGAGAGATGGCTTGCAAAAGACTTGCCACTTTATGTTCACAGTTAAATTAAAAAAGCTGATTCTACTCGGATTGAAGTTAACAGCAAAATTCCTGCTTATTTCAATGACAGCTGTATTGGCCTATAAATGTCCCTTTGTTATGCTTACTCTGCTCTGCATAGTATGTTTTCCTTTAACAACATTCTGTAATTAACAACAATTTGACAGACTGTAAGATCCCACTGTTTGGTACTTGTTATTGCTGCACAAAGCTGCATTGTGGGTTTTGTTGATAGAGGGAAATTGCAGTTAAGTGAAATGTGCTTTCTTTCCCACAAAATAGCTCTTTCAGTATAACCACATGATGCTCATACCAAATAACAACTTGCTGATTATACACTCATAAGATTACCATGCTGAAGAGATGCAAACACAAGAGTATTCAGAATTTGCTGAAACTGGCAAGTTCTGACTTAACTATGCATTAAACAAAACACTTAGCATCCCTTCCTCCACCCAATCTTCAAAATTTTTTCAAAACATGTTTTCCTAAGTGTTAAATTAAATCCTTTCTTGAGAAATCTCTTCTATTTTATGTACCCGACAGGTGACAATGTCATTTCTTGGACAATCAGTGATTGAAAAACTAATATCTTCATATTTCATTTCTTTAAGAGATCACTGCATCATTTTTGAAACCTTTATCTTGTTTGCACAATGTATTCAAGAGCCCTAAAAGGAAACAATAGACAAGGATTTATAAGTATGGATTAGTTAGCATAATTCTTCCATCATTCATCTTCTGCTTTGAAATATATTTTGCTGCATTTTATTTGAAAGGGTATCCAATAGAATTTTATTAATAATATATTTGCTAGCAGAACAATTAGGAAAATGACAGTCCTCCACTCATATTTGATCTAAGGCTAGTTTGATGATAAACGTTTTAAAAGAAATTGAGTGCTCGTGTGCCTACAGTGTTGTATGAACAAAGACTCAAATGCCAATATACATTTTGAAACATCACTAATTGTTTAGCTTAATTCATACAGATTAAAATCAATTTAGATATCAATTTTCAAACAGTCCTTATTAATGAAGACTGATAAGTACTGATGCGTTTTATGAAAATACTCAGGAATGTGAGAAACTTTTATGAGTATACAGATTGTGAAAAAAATTGCATTGTAAATCAGCACATCCCAGGATTTGGCCTCAGTTGATATTATTTGGGATTGAACACTAGTAATGTCCCTTTATTCTTCAGCCACACTTTTCCATAATATCCTTTTAATCACGCCTAGTATTGTTTCAGTTAGCAGAGCAAAAGAATTCACAAAATTATCTAGGCAAAGCGTATAATTTATTTTTAAAGCATCTCTCAGGGGCCAATATGATCAATTTGAATTTAAATACTTGCTGTTAATGAAATTGGAGAGAGAGAATGTGAAAGGTGGTATGATATCAGAGTGCAAACACCAATGATCAACTGGATTTAAGGAAGATTTGGTTGTTGAATTTTGCCATTGCACACCAGAAATTCCACCCAGATAATAAACATTGATTATATATAGATGCCCACCTCAAATATAGAAACTCCAATACATAATAAGCTGGACATTAAGCAACTCCATTCCTTCTGGAACAAAGTCATTAAACAATTACTTCCTTGTTCCAGAAGGAAAAAAATGTCCTAATTATATCAGGAGACTAATTTTATACTACACAGTAGAGTATGACAGTGAAAAGTTTTGTTATTGTAAATGAACCTCTAATGTCTTTATTTTTATCCTTCACAGATAAGAATTTAGGAAAATACCAATAATGTTAAGTCAATCTCTAATATTTATTCAAGCTGTGGCTCAATGAAGCAACAGCCAGCTTAAGTATATGCTTCCAATTATTTAGGTAAATTTCTGTCCAAAATAGAGTCTCACTTCAGCTTCTGTTTGAATCTGGAGAGGTATTGTGGTTTGCTTCTGAAAACCAAACTCCACTTGTATAGCCACAGAACTCTATACCTTTCTTTCTGTCTAAATGCTAATGAGACTAAAAAAAGTCATTCTCTCCTGAGAAAACATTAACATTTAGCAACTCAGACAATGAGATATCTTTCTCACCATTTTCAGAATCACGAAGATAATTTACAATATCTAATTCATGTTTGTCAATTTTGTGTCTTGTTTCTCAAATGCTCTTTTCATTTATCTTCTCTTTATGACTGTCTACTCTGGCAGAGCAGGCAGTGTCTAAACGTTTTGTTTTCAAAAAAAATTATTGGGTTTTGCGCGGATATTTAGATTTGAGACACTACAGGTCAGTCAGCTGTCCTTGATCCCTGGGAAGGTCATGGAGCAAATCCTCTTCAAAGCCATTTCCAGCCATGTGAAAAACAAGGAGATCAAGAGTAGTGACTATGTATTTATGAAAGGAAAATAATGCTTAAACAGCCTGGTAGCCTCTTACAATGAAATTACTAGCTTAATGGGCAAAGGGAGGGCAATGGATGTTGTTTATTCTGAATTTTGAAAGTCTTTTAATTTTGTTTTCCATTAAGCCTTCACAGACAAACTGAGGCAATATGAAGTAGATATATGGACATAGAGGTGGACTGAAAACTGGCTGAAATGCCAGGTTCAAATATTTTTGATCAGTGCACATCTCCAGGCCTGTTGGAAATCAGTCCAGTGGAGTCCAGTCATTAGAGGAGTAACCTAAGTGTCTATACTGGGTCTAATGCCGTTCAACACCCTCATTACAGAATTGGACAGTGGAGCAGAATGTAAATGATCCTCAGCAAATGACACAAAACTAGGAGGAGCTGGTGATACACCACACAGATGCGTTATCATCCAGGGGGACTTCAAAGGATGAAGAAATGCTTGAGTGGCCAGTGACTGTCTGTGAAGAACCTTTTGCAATCTGAGCTTTACCTAATGCAGCTTCATTCCACTTACTCATGTCCTATCACTGATCATCAGAAAGGGGAAATCAGCAGCCTCCCATCTGCTTACACCCTTGAAGAAATTGTAGACTGTGATGAGGTTATACCTCAGCTTTCTCCTCTCCACACTGAACTACAAAAGTGACTTCAGCCATGCCTTTTAAGTCTTGCCCTCAAAACACTTCACCATCTTTTCTCCCTCCTCTGGACACACTCTTATAATTTTATAGGCTTCTTATACTGAAGTACCTGAAACTGCACCAAGTAATAGGGTTTTGGCCACTGTGTAGTGTGAAGTCGGACAAATGCCTTGCCTGACCAACCTCTGATAGTAATGAAAAAATAAGACAGTGACAGTGTTTCCTCTGTGGTACCCAGTGACAGCAAAAGAGGCAATGGACAGAAACGGAAACACAGGAAATTCCACTTCAACAGAAGCATAAAAAATTAGTGTGAGGGTGGTCAAGCACTAAAACAGGTTACCCAGAGAGGCTGTAGAGTCCCCATTTTTGGGAATATTGCAAAACTGACTGTGGTCTTGGTCAACCTGATTTAGCTGATCCTACTTGGATCAAGAGAATTTGATTAGACAGTTGCCAGTGTTCCTTTACAAATATCATGATTTTGTAATTCTGATCTACAGGTCACTATTCCATTGTCATTTTGAACTGATTGTATATTTCAAGCTAATTCATCCAAATTTAACTGTTGAGGGTTTTTTTGGTGTTAAAAATCAAGTTACATATACATCTAGCTTTGGTTCTAATATTCAAAAATTTAATCTAAGACCAAGAACATGAGTGTTCTGTGACAGACCAAAGGTCCACCTCAGTTACCTACAAAGAATAGGGTCAGAAGCTCAGCAGAAAAGTACCAGAGCAGTCAAGTCCACAGTAACACCTCCCTTGGTGTAATTCCTCACACTAGTTTGCTGTATTCTCTTTTTCTTGACATCCAAGGGTCCTCTGTAGATGGATGCTAGATAGGATTTTAGCCCATAGACAGAAACCTACAGGGAAAGAAGAAATTGGAAAGTTAGGTGTAAGGAAAGAATAGCACTCTGCTGAATTCCTCCCTTGCAAGGCAGCACATAATCAAAAGACTAGGATGGCATATGCTTTGAAATAGTGATAATTCAAACCATTCCATGCTATATTCTTTGATGGTGATTTCCCATTTTCTCACCGGCACAGCTGTGGATTGGAGTTTACTGAACCTCAGGTGAATATGCTACTGAATCCGTCTCTGCATGAGAAAGGTGTTTCTTTTCTTTTGGATACTGGAGTTTGGAAACATCATTTCTTCCAAAGAACATTACCTTTATTCCCTATCCGCATGATGAAACTACATGTTTTAATGTAAGAATGAGCTCATTATGATACCAGATTTGGTGAGTGCAGTACCAGGTTTTAAACATGATATAATGTAAATCAAATTCAGTAGTCCCAAAATGGTACTTCCTGACTTCCACTTACTTCCAGAAGCCTTATTCTATAGTGATCACTTTACATGCACGCATTTATCTAGATAAAAGTCAGACAGGGCCTGTTAATTCTGGTGACAAATGAATTCTATATAAATATATAATACACTCAAGTAATTATAATGAAACCTGTATACATAGTACAAGAATGCTTCCCATTCAACTCCAGTTTTGCCCCAAGGGAAAACAAAAATAAATCTTTGAGCTTCCTTATCATAGACCACAAAAATTTCTAAATTATTTATTTTTTCTAACTTAAGGAGATAGGATTGGAGCTAATTGATAAGCATGTAAATCAATTTCTTTATTCAGCAATACCATACTACACTGTGTGTTAAATAAACTGAACACTGAATCAGAGCTGATTTCTGAAAATTGTTTAAGCTAAACAGGTTGCTGAGAGCAGATTTTTCTGAATGTCATGGGAGAAGTTAATCCTTTTTCCATAGGCAGAATGATGATGCTTAGGCACATGACTCTTTATTTGGCATCAGGATGAATACACCAAGAGTCAAGCCTAAAGCCCAAGACATAAAGTTAGGCTTCTGGATCATAATCATAAGTCATTGTGAAGGATGATGGAAGCACTGTTTTCATATCAACATGTGTCTGCTTCCTCTTTCCCTGTAGAAGAGGCCTAAAAGAATTACTCATAGGAGCGAATATTTGTATGAGGAATTTATTATACCTGTTTCCTGACATATGAGAGTAGCTTATTTGGTCTGCTGTGCATCATTAACACCTTCATAAAGTTGCTTGTATGCCATCAATTATGTAATTGCAAATTGGCATTGAAAAGATTGATATCACGAAGCCAAGCAGTATGTTAATTTCCTGCCAGATAATATTATGACAACATACATTTCTAGACTTAAAGGCTTTTCTTTCCGAACATGAATCTTTTTAATACAAATGTTTTCCAAATACCCTTTTAATATGAAAATACTGAAATATATATCAGTGAATTAATATTTACTATGAAAAAGTGCATAATATTATAAAAAGTTTTTAAAATTTTACATCACTGCTTTTAGCAGATTTGCCTACAAGACGATTTCCTTCCCATCTACCTGAGGGGCAGCACAGATGATTGTAAATACATGGAATTATTTCTGAGTAGAATCAGAAAGCTCATGGCAATGTGTACCCAACATGAAATATGAATGCCTCAGGAATTACACTTCTACTACCCTGAGGCAACAATACTCAGTTTTACTAGAGCACTGTTAGGAAGAAAAAGCAGTGTATTCTTTCATAACTTGATCCTTTAAAGTCTGGCTTTAAGACTTTTCAATGTGACAGATTTTCACTAAAATGACTTGGCAGCTCAAAAACCTTAGAACAGTGTGAGTTGCAAGCAAAAGATGGAGACGCGAAAGAAAGTACAATTTCCTTCTCCTTTGTTCAGATTGTGACACATCCTTGCAAAACACAAACTTTTCAGAAAACCAGCCATGTTCCTCTTAAATACAAATTGTTACTCTGTCAGGGAAGTCAGTTCCATTCCTCTCAGCAGTAGCTCCAGAAAGAAGAGAAAATGAAAACAGAAGAAAAAACATTACAGTCAGTTTCTTTCCTATCATGAGAGCAATAATGTGTTTCATGCATTATAGTTTTGTAATACTTAAATACCGAAAATATATAGAGTCTCCTATTTATTCTGAATTTTAAACTTCCTGTTCCAGATGACCTGAAGAGGTAATATATTTGCATAAATTCATAAACACTCCAAAACTTTTCCCCTAAACTGTTTCATTTATCTAATATGTGCATTGTGTATCCTTAATGATTTCTGAGGAGCTGCTATCAATTGAGGGCTGGTATCCACAGACTAAAAGAAACATTTTTCTCTCTAAGAAAAAAAACCAAAACAAACAAAACCAGCAGAAAACAGTGTTCATCAGAATATTGTTATACCTGCTCAAAAATTACAGAATGTTTATCTTTTCAAAGCACAGGGTTCCATTATTACTTTTGTCTATTTTATGCATTAATAATCTTTATTACTCTGGCTTGTGGAATGTGTAGTCAAGTGTGCACAGAGAGATACACAATTAAAATTTATGATTAAGGGTTTGAAATGGCCAGTCAAATTTGGCAAATTACAGTTACAGGATTGGTGCCACAGCAAGAGGTAAGGCTATTTAGGCCATGGGACACATTTTGAGAAATCTAGTCCACTGGGAGCTGATGGGGTCCACCTGTCATAAAAAAACCTCAGCATCTTTATTAATAGGCTTGCCAAACTGGTGGAGAGGGCTTCAAACTAAAGTTAATGACATCAGGCTGTGTGGTGTGTTTGACATGCTGAGGGGAAGGGATGCCATCAGTGGAGACTTGAAAGGTGGGCCTGTATTAACTCCACAAAGTTCAACAAGGCCAGTTGCAAAGTCCTGCCTCTGGGTTGGAGCAAGCCCAAGCACAGACACAGGCTCAGCAAAGAATGGATTGAAAGTAACCCTGGGAAGATGGCCTTGGGGCATTGATGAAAAAGGAGCATGACTAGGAGGTTGGATGAGGTAATTCTTTCCTTCTACTCTGGTTGCTTGTGAGAGACCTCCCACTGAAAGGCTGTGTCCAGATTTGGGGTCCCCAATGTAAGAAAGATGTGGAGCAAGTCCAGAGGAGAGAAAAAAATATGATCAGAGTGCTGGAGCACCTTTCCTATGTTCCCGTAGGCTGAGAGAGCTGGGGTTGTACATCCTGGAGAAGAGAAGGCTCTGGCAAGACCTTATAGAACCTTCCAGTACCTAAAAGGGGGCTACAAGAAGGCTGTGGGTGGACTTTTTACAAGACCATGTAGTGATACACAAAGGGTAATTGCCTTAAACTGAAGGAGCACAGGTCAAGATTAGCTATAATGAAAAAGTAAGAAAGAAATATCTACATGTATTTGTGAGGGCAGTACGATACTGGCACAGGTTGCCCAGAGCAGTTGTGTATCCCTGGAAGTGTTCAAGGACAGGTTGGATGGAACTTAGAGCAGTCTGGTCTAGTGGAAGCTTGTCCCTGACCATGGGGAGATGGTGCTTGGAACTGGATGATCTTTCTAATCAAAACCACCTCAAGATTAAGAAAATTCAAAAGCCAAGAGGCTTGTAATGTGAAAGCTGCACAGCAGTTAAGGCAGAGTACCCACACTGATGCTGGCTGGTGATCTGGTAGCTTTGAGAGTAGGGTAAATGATAATGGAACTGGCTTGAAAAAAAGATCTATGCAGGGATAGCTATAATTTAATATTTTGGATGAGAAAATATGATGGGACTTGGCACATACATTTTTTTCACTCCTACCAGAGAAGTAATGAGTTCTCTGGGGATGAATTTGGGCAGAAGAGTGGAAGGAAAAGCACTGAGGAAGAAAGGGAGAAAACAACTCCTGGACTCCTTGATTACATGTCAGTGCCCAGGAAAAAGACATAGATCATAACAATGTTACTGTGGGAAATTCTTTGTAATAAATTGAGAATGTGTAATCATTCTGGTTTGGGGCTATGGTAGCTGCTGCCACTCTGTGGGGAACTCTCCGTTTCCTAGAGAGTAAGTCAAAGACCTTCATAATTCAAGATCCACTAAGATCTGCTGGTGACTGACAAGCCCTCAGAGCACTGAAAATCTAGGTGCCCTCTGCTGCTGTTGAGCAACTTGAGAGCTCCTAGAGCTGATATTATAAATTTGTGGACAAACCTGTCTCATAGCTGGCTGCAGATGTCCACCATGGCATTGATGTTTAGTTTAAATCTCTGCTTAAGGGGTTCAGGAAAGTCAAATATCTACAGAGGATCCAATGATGTAGGTTATCTCTGGCCAGAACCACTCCCTCAGATCCTCCAAACAAGGACACTCAAGGCTGGAGTCTGTCACTCAGCAAGGATGGTGGCTGCTCACACAATAACCACAGATGGCACCACATAGCCCCAGCTCACCCTAGGGAGGTGAGAGTCACTCATCTCCAGACACATAGAGTGTCCTCCCCGATCAGGCCCAGGCTGAGGCCCCACAGGTCCCAGACCCTGAACCCCAGGGCACTGCAGGGCCATGGGCTTCTGGCAGTGATAAAAAAAAAAAAAAAATCATGTACTGTTTTACTCTCAGTATCTGCAGAGAGTTAATAGGTCCATTCCTCTCACCCAGCATTTCTCAGTCCATCCTATCCAGGCACCACAGCAGGGCCCCAAACTGAGCTGTTGGTCAGGGACCAGGAGAGAGTGAGCTGAGAGAGGCTCCAGCAGTGCCCTCCATGAGCCAGTTCAGGAGCTTTGGTCCTTGGCCTTGCTCAGCTCTTTGAGAAGCAATAGCACTGTTCCTACTGGAAAGGAGAGGGCACAGCTCCTGCCAGCACATCTGGTCTCTGTTGATCTCAACACCTAGAGTGTATATTGTCTATTACAAATGATTGATGACATATAGAAAGATTAATATTCTTAAGTACCTTCTGGAGGGAGGGCAATATAGTCTTACACTTCTAATTTAGCCTACTGAGAGTATAGCTGTGAGCATGGAAGTGTCAGGATCAAACATGCATTTTTCCTCCATATTCCTGAGTTAGTTTTGTTCGATGTGGAATCATAGATATACTGAGCCTCATTGTACTGATTGCAATAACTGTTTGACAGAATGGTGATACATTGCACTAATTTATTACTTTTTCATGGCATTTGTGGCAGGAACTTAAATAGCAATATACCATTTATTGTAATATACATTTTAAGATGCCAGCTCAAGGAATAGAGATTTAATCAACTCGTAGCACACATGGGATAGCTAGCCCTACCCAATCATTGCTGCCAGTCATCAACTTCCAACTGGGAATTTCCTTCATGTTTAGCTCAGAATTTGAAATGACAAGAAGATGGATGAAGTAGACCTGTTGTAATGGGTCGCAGCTTAAGCAACCTCAGAGGTGAACAGAAGGGCGGTATGTATGCAGCCAGCCAGCTGTTTACCTTGAACTGTTTAGGGAGATTACAGGACTATGAGAACAGTGAGCTGGAACATGCCTGAGTTTAGCTAACTTGTAGAAGTTGAGAATGTTTCTTGTCATTGCTGCTTGCTAGACTGCAATGAGACACTTGTCCTTATGGATTCTCTTAGTCTGTCACATAGTGTAGTTATATCTCCACATCTTGGATTGTTTTGCTTGTTTTGCTCTCTGGACTAAGGGAGGATCATGCCTTTTATTACTTCTGCTGTTGTCACATTCAATGTACTAAAAATATATATGTAGATGGATATCATATCACTCAAAGACTTTAATACAAAAAAAAAATATTTTCATTATTTTTATTCTGTTATTATGCAGAGGGTTAAGTCCTTAAAGTCTTTAGTTCAGTTATTGATCTAGATGTGTTTAGGAAAATCATGCAAAAGATTAAGAAACTTCATTAAATAAAACTAAGTTTATGATACACAAGTCCATCTTTTACTCTACTTTTCAAAGCCATTAAAAATAAAACTATGGAATTAAGTCAGTAAAACAAACAAAAAAAAAACACAACAAAAAACAAAACAACAACAACAAAAAAAAACCAAAACAAAAAAAACAAACGAAACAAAACAACCCTCAGTGACTTCTGGACTAAATTGTTCTTTTTTATTATCAGTTGACAATTTACAGAGAATTCAAATACAGTTAGGTTCCTTATTTTATGTCACTAGAAATTCTATCTTCTGAGTTATGTTAGCAGGAACATTCCTGCAAACCTATTAACTTCAATGGACTTTACAGGATTGGAACTTAAAGGACACGTCTGTTGGTGAAGGAAGAAATACAAAATTGAAGTTGTATGCTTCTAGGTATGTGGAAAAAAAACTGGAAATGAAAAGGATTAAACATTATGCAAATGTATTTTTACTCCTGAAATCAGCAAACAGTTTTAAATACAGAGTAGATACACTCAGGTATGTATAAGGTAAGAATGATTTAGAGAAACATCACGTCTCCGTACTGTTTTATTAAATCTTGAATGTTCTCTTAATTGCAGTGTCACAGATTATTTCCTTACTTTTAAGGAAAGTCTTTCACATTCTTGTCTTTCATACTGGAAAATTAAATGTACATGTTGCTCAATTCCAGGACCAGAAAGGTTCTCTATATATTCAGGAAGATTCATAGAGAAATTGCATTTCTAAGATAAAACAAAAAAACCCCATTAATTATATATCTATGAATTTCTATAAATTTAAACTGTAAAAGCATATGGATTTACATTTAGAGAATGAAATGAAAACATTAATTTCTAAATAAACAGAAAAGTGATTTATTTCAATCATGTTATTTGAAGTGTTATTTGTATAATTGAATTTTAGTGTTCCTTGAGTCCTCAGCACATTAATTTATTTCAGTCTAGTAATTTTTTCTGCATTTATTGAAGCTTTGACCTTACAAACAGAAAAGAATGACTTCACTTACAGTAGTAGTGTAATATAATTTAGTTAGAGTACTTAGAGCAGTAATTACCAGAAATTATTTGAAAAATATATTAATTTCAACAATATCATACAAATTAGCTAATAGTTTTTAATAATTCATAAAGATGTAAGAATGTGATTAATTTGACAAGTGATATGTGGTTAGTTCTGAACATATCAAATTCTCCATTTAATTAAGTCTGCAAATATTTGTTTCTGCAATGAAAATATTTTACCTGAAAGTAAGGAAATGAGGTTCAAATAACCAAGAAAAAAAAAGGCAAAATTATTTCTTCTGTCACAAATTTTCTTTGAATTGTTTATATGGTATATGGAAAAGTAAACCAAAAGGAAAAAAAATCATAGATAATAAAATATACTTACTTACTCTTCACTGCTGGGGACAAAAGCCTTACTGGAGTGGAGACTACAAATTCTTCTCCTCTGCACACCATAAAATGCAATAAAGTTGGCCAAAAATTTATTTTCCTGGTAAATCCACATAAAATCTTCCTAGTTTCCTTCTTTTACTTCACAAGCCTGAAAATGAGCTGCATGAGAAGCTAGTCTGTGATTTTTTCAGGACTGAGGGTAAGCTGACTGGCTGAGAGGTGCCTGGATCCTCCCTTTGGTATTACTTATGGATGGCTGAGTCCAATATCATTCTCTTTTTGATTTCATGAGATCTTCTTCATTTGCTATGATTTCTTTGTAGATGCTCCACATAGGCCTCACAAACACATCGGAATACTTTTTCCACAATTTCAGTTGAATTCCATCTAACCTCATGGACATGAATGAATCCCTAACTTGTTGCTTTCCCACTTCTGTGATCAGACTTTATCTCTGAAAACAGGAAAACAAAAAAAAAAAAGAAAAGACATGGAGTAGTTCAGCCTTTTCAACATTGTCTACCACTAACTTCTCCCCCTGGTTTAGCAACAGATCCCTCTCTTCCTTGAATTTTCTTTTCCTGTGCCAATCTTGATCATTTTTTCCTCATTATATTTCATGACATTTTCTTATTTTAACTTCATTAAGTCTTTGGCTCTTCTGATTTCATGCAAAAGTGTCCAAACAATAATTTTGTCCAAGCAATAATTTCATGCTTCTTCTTTATTGCTTATACTTGTTCCCAATTTTTGGATGTTTTTCAGTTCTTTGAAGCTCTTTATATAGCAGGGAGGACTTTCTGGGGAAATCCTTGGTCTTCCTGACCTCTGAAGTAATTTGTTTGTTATTTTCCTCTCTCTCTTTAAATAGTATAAGCCATCTCTCATAGCTGCCTTTTGACTTCATGGTGATTTCTCAGTGTATTCTACCTCGTAATCCACTAAGTAAACTGAAGGCCACTCTCTGGCATAAGTCCAGAGTCTAAGTGATACTGCTTGTTTTCTCAGACCCCTCCTCTAGATGCTGAATTCAGTCAATAGTTAGGAAGTCCCAATTTGTGAGCACCAGGACAAGTAGCACGTTAAGAGTAGTTAAGTTCTCTGGCCCTTGCCTTGGGAGATAATCACTGCCATAATCTACAAACCTCTTGAATTGCTCACACACAGTATTTTCTTCCCAGGAGATTACTGTATGTTTGACAACCCAAATAAAAACCAGGTTTTGAAATCATGAGACTTCTGATAGTTCTATACAAAAAGCCTCATCAATTGCCTTGTCTTGTGGAAGTTTATGATGGGTCCTTAACAAAACATTGCACTGTTATTTATCCTCTGATCTTGACTTAAAAACCTTCAGACCCTGTGTTTTAGGGGCTGCTTTACTCTCCTTATATTTTGCCACCTGTCCTTTCTAGAATGTCTGACAAGTTTATTTTGGTTTTAAGAAAAGATTATTTTCCCCTCTTTCGTCTGTTTATATCCTTAAAAAGAAATCAATTATTTTTTGAAGCACAAGTTCTGACAGCAGTTTAATGAAGGAGAAGACAAAAAAAGCCAACTTAATTATCTTGTTATTTCATGATGAGTTACTGTCCTTTTATTCATGCAAATAATGTGCCTATAATTATTAAATCTGCTAAGTTATCTCATTGTCTGATAAGTGTTTTGGAGATTTTTTTTCTATATTTTTGAGACAATAAAATGTAATAAACTTCTAGGATTAACCTCTATGCAAGCAAAATAGTAGAGCCTAGCAAAAACCTTCTTTTGCTTTGGAGTCCTCAGATGTCTCAGAACTTTCATTCCTTTTTATCTTTTATGTTTCCTCTCCTTGTAGATCACAGTAATATAATATATAATTTGAACAGTTGCTTATGCTAATATCCTATTAACATAAATGTAACTCATCTACTGAATTTCCATAAGCAATGGCAGAACAGAATATAACCATGGAAACACCCAAGACGTCCCTCAGATATGCTTTAAAGCAACACAGATTTCCTCACTCATTTAACTTTACTCAGTATTCCCTTGTGCCATTTCAATTCTTTCCTGCTTTATTTATATTACAAGTAGAGAGAATTGTTAATGGGTAAAAAGATTTAAGATAGAATATTTGTCACTTGTGATTGAAGACTAAGGAATTAGATAATGAAAAATGCTATTTATACATTACTTTATTCATTATATAATTCAGAAATTAGCTATGTGATTTCATTATCATAAAATAATCTCAAAGAGTATCTGTATAACAAAGCTTTAAACTTCAAGAAGAATTAAAACACCGGATTGTGCTGCCGTCTTTAAATCTAATGTTCTTCAGTCTATCACTGATAAAGCAACCTCTTTGAAACTTATAAGCTTTCTATTGTGGGATTTAAATAAAATTTACCATCCACACTGCTGTGAATACTACACTTGCTTCCTGGTCAATTACTGCTATGTTTTTTTTCCATGGAAGAAAAGACCTGGTTTTGTCACCCATGCATTTATTTCTGTTCAGCATTATTTGGTTTCATTGAAGGTAATTCTTAATATTAAACAAAATCCAAACCACTGTGCAAATGCTTAGTGCATTCTTATTGGATAGGTCAATAGCATCATCCCCATTTTTTAAGGACTCAGATTGCTGAATTTTAAATCAGTATTGAACTCATCTCTTCCAAGTCCTGGTTGAATAAAACAAACAAACAACAACAAAAAAAAACACATCATTTTTTTCCTTGGTCAATTTTTAAAATAGCTGAATGTGGATCTTGAAAGCTAGTGTTAAATACAGTAAATCCCAGAAAATGAGCAACATTTATTCTTGCTTTGGTTATCACCATAATTACATTGTTTTAACAGGAAGAGGCCAAATACCTTTTTAATTTATATTTATTTTAACTTGTATTTATTTTGCAGACTAGTTCAATCCAATTTCATTTTGTCTTTTGTCAGCTTTGTGATTTTAATCAAAGAATTCGTTAATCTACTGTAAGATAAGGAGGAGCTTCCAAAGGAAGCTGCTCCTTATTTTACTATAGATTATTTTTGTACTATGCAAGCATAATTCTTTCTGTTTCCTCTGCTTGTAGCATGTTACATTTCTTTTTTGTATGCTTTGCATTTCCACAAGTTAGCTCTACATTTCTATCTACATTATTCCTCTAGAAAAAGCGCAGGTAATAGGTGCAATTCTTCAGGTTTTTGTTTTGTGTTTTTTTTTTTGTTGTTGTTGTTTTTTTTTGTTTTTTGTTTTTTGTTTTTTGTTTTTTTTTGGTTTTTTTTTGTTTTTTTTTTTTTTTAAACGTAAGAACTTGTTAAGTGCAGAATATTTTTACAGTTTTTTCATTGTATTATCTGCCTGTACATCCGAGGTTGCTGTAAAGCCTTCTATTGTATTTTCAGACTTTCATCCCATTAGCAAGTAGATTCAGTTATGCCTCACATTTCTATTTGTATGAATTGTATCCTACATTTTTTTCCTAGTGAATGAATCAATATAAAGTGGAGACATTTGACCATTTCATTTTATTCCACAAAATTATATAAAGTTGTTTATGTGTAAAAGATTTTTATCGTCTCGAAGACTCAGAGATGACAAAAACATGGCAACCAATTTAAGCACAGATGAAAAAAAAATTTTCTTGTATCTACAAAAATAAGAAGTGAAATAATAAACACACTTTTCAGTTGCAGATCAGGAATCATGGTCAGAAAGGTACGTAAGTCTTTTATTTTCTGGAGATAACTTCAAGGTAAATAAACTTCCAAGCTACTGTAATCTGGCACAAAACTCCTAGAATCACAGAGTCGGAGAATCCTGAGTTGAAAGGGACCTGTAGCCCTGGTTCGTGCCTCAAATGTTTGGTTTTCTGAAATTCTTTTCCCAGGGAATTTTCTGTAAACAAGAGCTATGTTTTTGCAACAGCAAATTGTTTACATTTCTTTCCCTAGGAGGGACTTCTTCTTGATGTCCCTCTGGTCTGATCAATGTGATTGAAGAGATTTGTCTTCTTGTCACCAATCAAATTGGTCTGTGTAGAATAGTATTGAAAGGGAGATACATCTCAAGAACAGAGGAGTCATTTTCAGTCTTCTGAAGTCGGAGTCTTTGTGTCGTTGTGGTGTGAAACAGCGCCAGGGACCCACAAGAATCATCAAATCCAGCTCTTGGCCTTGCACAGCACAACCCCAAGATTCACACCGTCTGCCTGAGGGCATTGTCCAAACACTTCTTGATCTCTTAACAAAATTATACTGTAGGAGTTAGGCAGGTCAGATTACTCATTTTGAACCAGCCATAATACATCATGCTTTCACTGGGTTTCACAAACTGTAGGACACAGTGGAAGTAAAAAGGAAACAACATTCCACAGCATAAAGGTCTTTCCTGCTTCTCAGATGACCCCACCAGCAAGTAGACTTGGGGCACAAAATATTTGGGAGGAGATACAGCCAGGACATCTGATCCTAGCTCTCCAAAGGGAAATTCTGCGCAGTACAACCTCATACTCAGCAGTAAAGGCTGAGGCAAGTAGGAGGAGGGGAGAACATTCTTAGTTGTGACATTTCTCTTCCCAAGTCATTGTTATGTGTGATGGAGCCCTGTTTCCTGGAGATGGCTGAACACCTGCCTGCCCATGGGAAGTGGTGAATGAATTCCTTGTTTAGCTTTGCTTGTGTGTGCAGCTTATACTTGCCCTATCAAACTGTCATTCCCTTTGGTCTGAAGCCACTTTAAATCGTGTCCTGCTCAGTGACAAATTTACAGAGTGATGTATTTTGTCTACTAGCCTAGAAAGAGACGGTGGCGGGGGCGGGGGGGAAAGCAGCATGAGTAACACAAGGCACATTGGCAGGTGCTCTGTTTCTTAAATTTAAAAGATGGCAAAATAGGAAATGGAAAAAAAACCCAAAAACTACTTCTTAATAATGTTTTGTTGTGGGATTTTTTGTTGGGTTTTTTTTTGTTTGTTTGGTGTTTTTGTGGGGTTTTGTTTTGTTGGTTTTTTTGTTTGTTTGTTTGTTTGTTGTTTTTTTGTTTTTGGTTTTTTTTCTGAAAAGCAAACCGGTATTTTGATTGAAAAATTTGAATGGTATATAGAAAACTTACAAAATGAAACAGAAACCTTCCCCAAAAAGACCCAGTAAAATAAGGTTTTTCAACACCCAATTATTTTATTATCAGTATTTATTTAAATAATAAAAAACAAGCCTATCTGAAATTTAAAAATCAAAAAGAAAAGCAAAAACTCCAAAGTATATTTTTACCTGTTCTTGGAAGAGAGAACAGCTAATCTTGAACCCTTTGAAGTAAAATACTTGAGTAAATTAGTTTTGGATTTCTATGAGAGCTTATATAAAGAAAACAATTTCTTCAGTATGTGAAATGGCATGTGTAAGTGGTACTTGTCTGATGGCCCTGTGGTAAATTAACTAGTCAAATTAACAGCATGGGGCACCTCTAGGATTAATTGAAAATCATTAGTTTATTTCTTGGGTTGGTGTTAAGTATTTGTAAGTGCATACTGTATTAATGTTTTATTTATTTAAGTGATACCGTTACTAAACAAAAAATTGCCTTTTTGGTGTTTTGTGTTGTTATTGGTTTGTTTTTTTTCCCTGGAAGACCCGATGTTGACCTGGGCATTGTGTTTTTAATTGCTATACTCCCTAAAGAGACTGCACAGCTCTTATGTTTAGCACAGCTGTTGTAATAGAGAACACACCAAAGCACATCTCATTTGAAGGTTTTGCATGGAATGACCAGCAAATGCCACAGAAGCATAGCCACTACAGGTACAAAAAGTTATTTTTACATATGCATGGAAACTGACACCCACACAAATACAGATGCGACATGAAGGACATTTACATAGCAAATATCTCAGACAAGACGTAAAACTTTTATACATTAAGTTGACATTCTTTATATAACATGATAAACCATATACAGAGAACAAGTCTAAAATACCACCAAGCCCTGAAATTTGAAATTTTGAGACATATAGGTATAAATGTACAGTAGCATGGGGAAGTCTGGTCAGTTTTGGAATGTGTCCCACTACCTAATCATAGTAACTTAAGCTGGAATTTTACTGAGACCTTACCTTCTACTTAACTGCAACTTAATTTAAGCATTTGTAAAAAAGGACAGTCCTGCCTTCTGCCTTCAGACTGGCATTTATTGTGTTCCTTTGAGCTCCAGCAAGATGTGCAGCTTCTGAGATCGTGGAACGGATCCTTCTCAGAACAGTTTTGTTTCCTGATCTGGCTTGTCATATATGCAAGTGCTTGTACAGACACAGCAAGCAGCTAACTGGGCTCAAGACCACTTACACCACTGGGGCTGGGCAAAGAACTACAACATGAAATGCAAGAAAACCCAACCAGAATGCAAAATGCTATTTGAAAATAGTTAAAATTCCCCATGATTTCAAGCACAGATTAGTAGTAATGAAATTATGCAAGTATTTATGTCTGAGCAATGAACTGATAGGGATGTTACAACGTATTTTTCATTCCTTTATGGATTAAATAAGGATGGAAAGCACACATATAATGCAAATTTCATAACTAAGGATAAATACTAGGAGCTATAGCCACAAAAAACTCAAAGATATCGCACTATTTGGCTTCAAATTATAAGTGGCATTATAAATTATAATACATATAAATTATAGAGGCATTATAAGTGTTCCTACTATTGTTGTGAAAATATTGTGCCCAGAAACTTGTTTTAAACACTAAAGTGTGGCACACCAGCTCATGGGTGATCAGTCTTCAAGAGCCAAAATTATGATTCAGGGGGTCTTGGATATCAGAGCTGTATTCAGGCCTTTATTACAGTGAATTCGTCAAGTCAAATATATACAGAATGAATATTTCTAGAGGACCATAGAATTCAAAAAAACTAAACCATTAAACAGGTCATACAGGCTGGTCTTTTGATCCAATATGTCTTCGGGATAAGTGTAAATAAGTGCAAATAGTATGGAAGAAAAATACAGGGGCTTTGCATAAACTATCATATGGGCCCTCATCATTACTGCTGTGAAAAGCATAAAGACATTGTTCTGTACCTGAACCTAAACACTATGAAGTCACACGGTGAAACATTGAGTATTTATCAACAAGAAAGGACTTTACTGGGTGAGAAGCACATCCCTTTCAAAAATGTTATCCCTAAGATGTTTTTTATCAAGAACACTTCCGTACTACTCGTATGTACAGAATAATTTACTTTGCAAAAGAACTTTAAGACCATGAAATCCAAGCATTAACCCAACACTGCCAAATCCACCACTAAATCATGTCCCAAAGGGCCACATCTGCACATCTTTTAAATGCCTCCAGGGACAGTGACTCAACCACTTCCCTGAGCAGCCTGTTACAATGCTTGATAACACTTTTGTGAATAATTTTTTTCCTAATATAAAATCTAATCCTTCCCTGGGGTTCATCAGTGTCTATAATCCAAATATTCTAATGTGCATCAACTTGTTCAGAGTTAAATACCTACACTTAAATTTTAAAATATATATAAAAAAATAAATATCTGAAATCACACGTAAATAAATAAATTTGAAACATTTGTCCATATTTTAGTTTTGTCTTCCACATGTAAATATTTTTCCTTATTTCATATTTCTTTTTATTGTTAAAAATTTCCTCCTCTGTGGAAATATTAAGGTTGTGAAATTCGTATAAATACTATAAAATAGATCTAGTGCTTAAAAAGCCTCACTACTTCTGTATTGAAAGAGGATTGATTTTTTAAATATATACAGGCAGTAAAACAGCCTATGAAAAATATTCAAGAATCTGAAATAGATAGAAAAAATATTTATTGCACACCTGGCACTTGAAAGCCCAGAAATATAACAAAGAAGGAGGACTACTGCAGTAGCTGAGGGTTATGGTGGTCACAAAATAATGAATAGAACTCTTAGAACAACAGGTTGGTACATCAAAACTGCAGTAAAATGTTGGTGGGTGGTTTAATTTGTTTACAAAGTAACTTACATTTCTGAACATTGAAAAAGTGAAATTTTACTATGACACTTGGTGTTCCAAGTTAGCACTGCCATAGTTAGAGAATATGAACGATGAATCTGAAAACAGTTGTTGAATTCATCTGGAGAATATTTCACATTATATTACCTTGGAAAATATACTGTACTATATCTGTTTGAATAAGGTAATCTTAGGAATCACAAGGACCATATAGGTCACAGAATCCAACTATCCAGTGATAGTTACAAGCATGAGAAATATTTCTTTTAAATGGGTCCACAAACTATCTCTTTACCTGGTCTTTTACTTAGTAAGGTGAACACACAAGCACCACCACAGTCACCTATGTTTAAGCGTCAAAAGATTCAGCATCAGAGGAAAATAGCAGGTTATCTTAAGGCATTCCCCAGATGACAGTTTCCTGAAATACCAACTAATGAAGCTAGAAGAAAGAATAAAGAAGAAAATTTGGATATACTTCATGCCATCTGTGGTTCTTTATCAGTAATTTACAAGGCCCCAAATAAAGAAAAGACAATTATAAGACAGACAGTAATTGGGAGACAAATATTTGTATTACAAGAAAAAAAAAGTCAAATAAATAAATAAATGCAGATATAAAATAAAGGCAAAACTGAAAACGAGCTTGGGAAGTACAAGCTTCCTAGATTATGTCACATGCTGTGGTGGTTTGAAAGCAAAACCAGTGAGAGGCTCCAAGTCAGA
>VXBB01009143.1:43839-73181 GCA_013399915.1 Illadopsis cleaveri | reverse complement strand
TTTTTGTTACATAACCCAAGACACATGCATACACAAAAATGCATTTGGCATTTCTCTTATGAAGCCAATAAGGTGAGTTTAAATGTGAACTGCGCATATTTCAATAAAACCATTGAAACTGCCATGCTCATTTCCGTTTAGCTGACAAAACAATACTAGAAGTCTACTACAGATATTCTGTTCCCACAAATCACACTGCCACTCTGCTTTCATGTGGGCTTGGTGTTCAATTCTGTTAATTTTTGTCTTACATTTAAAATAGGATACAAGCCAAAAATTCATACTATTTCATCAAGTGCCTATGGTACTTAGAACACCAGTATAAAAAATTCATTCTCTTTTAGTGTAGTTTTAAGTTCACAGGACTAGATACACTTTTAGAGAATCTGGAGGTGTGACCAAATAGGTATTTATGTTCAATTACAAAGGAGATTTTTTTTCTGTTTCAAAGGATGAGAAATTCCATTAGTATATTTCTTTCCTGGAAAAGAGATTAAAAAAATCTGTTTTTTTCTTCAGATTATTCAAGCTAAAATGAAAATGTCTCTTAAAATTTCCAGTTAATGAATATAGCTTTGATTGGTTTTCAGCAATTAGTTCAGAGGACACTGAAGATAGACTTATGTTAGCTCACTTCAGCTGAAATATGGGGAAAATATAAGCACTGATGTTTACCAACAGTTACAAATTTAAATGCTTATCAAAAGTGCTGTTAATTAGAAACACAAAAACACAGCTAAAATATTATTTTTGTCTTTTTTATTTCAATATAATTTACACATATCTAAGACTTATGTGAGAAAATTAGAAGACAACAAACACGCAAGCAAGTTACCAAATTTGTGCAGGCAGCAGCAGCTACTATTTTAGAGAACTCAAGTAATTATAGAATAGCCAATGGCAGCTAGGTTTTACAAAAAAGTGTTGTTGTTGTACATCAGCTCCGGCATGCAGTGAGGGAAAGTTCACTTGCCGCAGGTGCCCNACATAACCCAAGACACATGCATACACAAAAATGCATTTGGCATTTCTCTTATGAAGCCAATAAGGTGAGTTTAAATGTGAACTGCGCATATTTCAATAAAACCATTGAAACTGCCATGCTCATTTCCGTTTAGCTGACAAAACAATACTAGAAGTCTACTACAGATATTCTGTTCCCACAAATCACACTGCCACTCTGCTTTCATGTGGGCTTGGTGTTCAATTCTGTTAATTTTTGTCTTACATTTAAAATAGGATACAAGCCAAAAATTCATACTATTTCATCAAGTGCCTATGGTACTTAGAACATCAGTATAAAAAATTCATTCTCTTTTAGTGTAGTTTTAAGTTCACAGGACTAGATACACTTTTAGAGAATCTGGAGGTGTGACCAAATAGGTATTTATGTTCAATTACAAAGGAGATTTTTTTTCTGTTTCAAAGGATGAGAAATTCCATTAGTATATTTCTTTCCTGGAAAAGAGATTAAAAAAATCTGTTTTTTTCTTCAGATTATTCAAGCTAAAATGAAAATGTCTCTTAAAATTTCCAGTTAATGAATATAGCTTTGATTGGTTTTCAGCAATTAGTTCAGAGGACACTGAAGATAGACTTATGTTAGCTCACTTCAGCTGAAATATGGGGAAAATATAAGCACTGATGTTTACCAACAGTTACAAATTTAAATGCTTATCAAAAGTGCTGTTAATTAGAAACACAAAAACACAGCTAAAATATTATTTTTGTCTTTTTTATTTCAATATAATTTACACATATCTAAGACTTATGTGAGAAAATTAGAAGACAACAAACACGCAAGCAAGTTACCAAATTTGTGCAGGCAGCAGCAGCTACTATTTTAGAGAACTCAAGTAATTATAGAATAGCCAATGGCAGCTAGGTTTTACAAAAAAGTGTTGTTGTTGTACATCAGCTCCGGCATGCAGTGAGGGAAAGTTCACTTGCCGCAGGTGCCCTAGAGGTTGTTCATAATTTAGGTCACTCTCTAGGTTGGTTAATTCACTACTCACTCTCCAAGGCCTTCAAGGGGCTATTACTACAGGGAAAATTCAACCCCTATTAAGTTGTTTTTGAAAATAAAATCAGTCAGGATGGACAGCTGGGAAGATTTAGAAACTACCCTTTAACAAGTACATTTTATGAAGAAATTAAATTTCTGAAAAGCCTCTGCATCCTTCTAGTATGTGTAATAAACTTTCTTTTATGGTGATCTTGGGAGAAAATATCTCACTAATAAAAAGTTGCAATTTGTGTGTTTTAGGTTGCCTTTAGGACATGTCCAGTGCTGTTAAGATTACTAGTCCCCATCTGAAGAGTTTGGATGTTGTTATTCTAGATTTATATATGCTATATATTAATGCTGAGTTAGTCTCCAGAGACATTCTTTCAATAAACTGGAACAGCACTACATATACCTTCACTTCTCCAGGCATTTCATCAATAAAAAAACTTCAGTCAACTCACATCTGAAACAGAGAGAAGGGCTAAAAGAATTGAAGACTGGATAGCAAAGACCTTTCTGTGTTATGATTTTAACACATTTGACACATTTGCTTTATCGCATTTTGTATTCCAGACAAACTTTAACATTCACTGAAGGTTTACAGTTTTCAGTTTTATCCATTCCTACAATATTCAGCTTTAAGGCTCCAGGTGGAGAAGTCTTTAGCTGATTTGTTTATATTTCTAACAGAGAGCCATGAATGAAACTTCACATCTGTTGCTTGTTGAGAAAGTTGGACTTACTAGCTACAGATCAGTTAATACTGGAGATGACAACAGGCTCCCGATACAGACAACCTCAAATACTTGGCAAAGAAAAGGGAAATTCGCCACACTGAAATTCTTTATTACACGTCCGACCTTAGCTTTCTCCATGTCAGATCTGTATTTTTAGATTCCACAAATGTTCAGTTAAAAGGTTTTTTCAGTTGTTTGCTTGTGCTTCAACACTTCTGTGTTCTGCTACAATGTAGAGCAAGAGGGAATGTTCCAATCTGAAACAAAAAGCATGACTTTGCAAAGATTTCTTTCCAACTCTTGAAAATACATTGTCTCTATTCATGGGTAAGGTGTATGATGTAGGGGAAATGGCACGTTTAAGGGAAAAAAAAAAAAAATCTAAGTTCCTTTATCTGTGTTATTCCTTTAAGACTGATGGGAAATTTGTGTGCATAAACACTACGTGAGTGAACTCTTAAACTACGCTGAAGCAGAGGCTGTGTAGTCATCTGAAGTTCAAACACAGTTTCATCTTGGCCACTAATCAAAATAAGGCATCTTGGGAGGCTTCCAGTTTCACAAAGTAACCCCTGTTAAAGTTTTTTAAAGGAAATATGTCTTAGAAAAGATCCAAACAAGTAATGCCTTGATCCATAAATCACCAAAAAAAGTCAAGAATGGCAAGCTTAGCTTAACAATAGTCTCTGATCTGCAAATTCATGTGAATGAATTCAGAAAAATATCTATTCTGTTTCAGTATACGGTCCCTTGATATATCTATATTAGCATCTGAATAAAAAAAAATCACTTTTAAAAATGCACAACATTAAACTATTAAAATAATGAATAAATTCTGTTTGTACCTCAGAATTCTCTTTAAGTTCTTAAAATTCTAGTATGCTTTGAATTGTGAAAAATTTCTCAGGCAAACAAAAAATGAGTTTTAAGTCTGTAGTATGTAACACATTTGCTAGTTTTATGAAAATTGGATGATCCCATGCACTAGTGTGATGGTGTAAGTGGAAGGAAGGAATTCCTCCTATGCCTTGTGTGTTTGTGCTTTTCCGTCAGGTCTACTTTCCAGACAGAGAGAAGGCCTCTGTAAGCTCTGATTTTGGTTTCCTCCACATTTGTAGATGCTACTCAGAAGTGAACACAACCTTGCCACAGTTTTCACTGTGTTCATGCCAGTCTGTTGTATTTTTTTCATGGCGTTATGAAAAAGGACCTGCTGCAGTTTACAACAAAATTGCATTTTTCTTGCCTATGGCCTTAACTGAAAACCAATTATCTAGCTGTGAATCCTAATTCCCCTCTCTTCATTAAAAATAACAATACAATATTTTTACTCTGTTAAGATGGAAGTACAGAGGAAATGCTGTTGGGTATACAAGCAAAGCCTGACAGTTCAGAGGTCTATCTGAAGTCACTCAACAGCTCTGCACACTTTACATGTCTGAAACACATTTCTTCTGTGGCTAGCACACTTCTTTTCCACTCATAGAGAAGCTTTTTCATTAAGAGAGAGGGATGGAGGGACCAGTATGCCATGGCCCAGAGTAACTTACATAGCTTCCTAACTTTCTGTCTCTACATAGCAAGCTCTTGCTCAGCAGACAGGAAGACTCACAGGTTGTGTGAATTGTCTTGGTGGGTTATACATAGGGTGGTAGTGAAGCTGTTCTCTCTTCTTTCTCAGAAGGGTTGTCCTGAGTCTTATCAAACATTATATAGTCTCTAAAACCACATGAGAATTTACTTCATAAAGGAATAGGCACCTGAATACCTCACTAATCCAGTAAAGTCCATTAAACTGTGTATAAAATAATCCTGCTGAGAACTCAGCTAGCATTGAGTATCTTCTATTAATAATAATTCTTTTCATGCTGGGTAGCTGAGGAAATTGTAGTAATTTTTCACTTAAATGGCATAAGTTTGTGACATATATTTTCTTTTCAAATCTATTATATTTAGATAAATATACTTTTTAAAATTGCATAATATGAGGAAAAAAGGGTTAAAGTAAGACCTTGAGTCTCTGACATGTTTAAATATGTCTTAATATATCTTCTGGAAAGATTTAATAATACAAATACTGTCCATTCCCTGCTGTGAAATAAAAATTCCTGTACTTTACTGTGCAGAAGTTATTCATAACAACTTACATTCTTCTCAGTGACATCTTTGGAAGCAAGGGTGAGACAAACTAAAGTATATCCTATCCTACCTATAGGCCCTATATCTTCTGCTGGTATTGTATACTAGAAGACAACAGATGCTGAGTTGTGAAGCAAAAACCAAGAGATAAAAAACCCTTTCACATGGCAGTTTGATAACTGAACTGCCAGCCAATTTTCATCCCTAAGGAACTTAAACACCACTGTGAAAGTCCAAAGCAGAGACTGATCATTCCACTCCTTTTCAATTGTGTGTTCTGACTTATGTTCTATATAAAAGGGCACTTGGATTCCTCCTAAATCCCCTTAAGTAATATTAGCCCTACTTCAAGAAAAGTATCCAGAAGCGGATTTTGGTCTCTATCACACATCTGAACATCAAAGAGACAACTCAGGAACTCCAGAGGGAGACTGAGCAATTGTCATCTAAGTGTACCATTTAATTTGTTGAAAGCTACTTCATTCATTCCCCTTTCTGTAATCTCGTTTGTGTGACAACTATGCCAAAAGGATGTCTCTACACTGTAAGACTAGATCCAAGATCACACAAAACATTATTATGCAATTTACAACAATCATAATACACATACACACAGTCTTAGAAAACTTCCTTTCAGCTCTGTAAGGGTCACAATTTTGGACCCTCTTCCTATATTAAACCTGGAAATGTAATGTGAATGCTGAGCTTGCTGTTGTTTTCTGCACCCATTTGATGGTCTTTTTGCATTTGTTACAACCTGACTCTCATGCCAGGTAACTGAAGTATTTTGCTAATAGATCCCTTGGGGCAGATTAAAGTGGAACAACACTAAGTGACTGGTCCATATATGAGACAGACATTTTAAAATAATTCGTTTGAAATGGAAAGGAGGTACATAGTTTGTCTGGTTCTTTTCTATAAAAGTATAAACACATCACAAACAAAATGTGTAAAAGAAAGACAGAGAAGGAAAGAACAAGAGGCTTGATCATTGCAATTTGAGTGTCTGTGGTCAGAGTGATGGTTGAAGTCTTGATGCACTGAGGGTGGGGGTGAGAGCCTGAACAACAGAGTTTGACAGGTTATGTATGTTTAGTATTACACAAGAATGCCCTGACTCCTCCCTTGGGAGGGGATTTACACTGTCTGATGCAACACTGCAAAAGGGGCGGGTGGATGGCTGGGGAATGGGGGTGCTTCTGGAGCCTGTGATGGTTTATGGATCCTTTTAGTGACATGACCAAGAGAGGAATGCCTTCAGGCTTGTGAGGTCCCAATACCTCCCCTGAGGGGAGTTTTCCTTACCAAGAAGGAAGGCATTGGCATGATAAAATGCCTGACCCCACCTCAACAGCCCCTCCCCTGCTTGTTGTCCTTCTCCCTTGGCTGTTGTGAAACACTTTGCTTAAGACATGGGTCCTCGACCATCAGGGAAACAATGGCAGGGCTCAACCAGCACCCAAGCAAAGGTCTGCTCATCACAGCAACTTCTTTACAAACAAATAAGACTAAAAAATACACAGAAGTGATGTAAGCAATCTGCTTCTTTCTATTCATTGTCAGAGAATTCCAGGTTGTTTTGCTGGTGCTGTGAAGGATAAGGTTATGTATGAAGCACATGTGAATATGATAGGATCCAGTTTCATTCCATTACTCTCTGGGTCTCAGTCAAGACAGGTGGATGGTATTGAAGTCTCCTTCCAGGTTTACCATGCAGGTGCTCCTCATAGCATACGAAATTACCATGTATGTATGGACCAATCAGCCTGCTGCAGCTATTCCTAAACTTTCAAATTTGCTGTCTGAACAACACGCAAGTTTGGTTTAAATATGATCATAAGATTGCTTTATGCCATACAAGTATCCCACTACTTTTTAATCAGTTTTTTTGTTTTGTTTTGTTTTTCAGGTTTTTCTGTCTTTCCTAATAAATGTCATAAATACCATCCTGGGTGTAACTTAACATGCACAACGAAAGCCTCAGTTACAATGTTGTCTATGCACGTATTGAACACATACCTCTGGAGGAACATACACATACCTCTGGAGGAAAAAAAAATCCTAAAAAGGCCAGTGAACTTTGTGGAACACAACACCGTGGTGTTTTTTTTTTTTTTTTTTTTGGTTTTTTTTTTGGTTTTTTGTTTTTTGTTTTGTTGGTTTTTTTTGGTTTTTTTGGGTTTTTTTGTGTGTTTTTTTTTTTTTTCCTTTGCATAAAATAAAGGTTATGTGTAATATAGAAGGTTAAAGTAAAACTGACATACAAATGCCAAAACAATATTTTAAAGACTTATTTTTAAGCATGGAACTTGTTATAAATTATAAAGAGCAAGTAAATTCAGGAACAAGCTGAAAGTGCCATTTAAAACAAATATTGACAACCAACTAATATTGAAATACCTGCTTAAAACTTTGCATCTTTTACTGGTCGCAGCTAAAAAAAAAGACCTGGGGAGAATAATATTAATAATAATAATAATAATAATAAATCAATAATCAGAACAGAACTAAAACAACCTGCCCCCAAGAAAACCATCCAGGTTTGTACCTCTACATAAAACAAACAGACAAACAAAACCCTAAAACACCAACCAAAAAACCAAACCAAAACAAAATTGCTTTCCTGTTCCTTTCTTGGGGTATGAAATTTAAGCTGGGAAAATATAAGAAACATTAAATAAAATCTTTCTTACTTCTTTCAAAAGCCTCTACACTATTATCTGATTTTTGCATTGTTCATGCATTTTCAAGTTTGGATGGAGAAGTACCTCTGACAAAGAAAAAGCAAACTGTAGACATTAAAACACTTTTCTGCCCATTCAATACTGAGTTTAAATGACATCTAATATCCTATGCACAGTGTTGTTACGACATCACATTAAATGTAAAAGATTTTGGGCATAGCCATGAATATCAGTCAAACAGACTCAAATCTTTAAAACCTAACTTTTTTGAAAACATTATGTTCAGAATAGTTCTTACTCAACCATTATATATTTTCCAAGTAGTTTCTTTCTGCCCATAAGGTTTCATGCCACTCCCAAGGTTCACCCAGTCCCCAGTAATGATGAATACAGAAAATTGTACTCCATCTTCAACACCTGGTGAAATCAACAATGTGATAGCACCTACAGAATACATTTGAATAAACTTTGAAAAAAATATTATAGGATATCTTCTTTCTTATACTCATATTCTGTAGGTGAACTATATTGATAGATGAATAGCTGACTCTTTTTAAAAGTATGATGAGAGACTCCAGTCTTCCAAGTAATGTTCCACTGTCTTGTCTTTAGCCTGGATCCCTCTTGTTGAAATTTAAATTATTATTTCTTTTCTTCTCTATATCTGCAATAAAGAACAGATTATTTCTAATGGGAACTTACAGGAGTAGGACAGATGGCAACTTTGCATTTTGTTATTGCATGTTATCCTCCTTTCAGGAGAGGGATTAATTCAGATACTTCTCTGTAGAGAGAAGAGACATGTTTCTTCTCAGGAAGCAACAGAAGCTGGCAGAAAGCAGGGCTTCTGGAAACTGCATGCTGTGGCAAGAAGAAAGTGAGAAAGTCACTTGAATTATGTAGAAGTCTGCAGGTGGAAGAGAACCTGAGCTGTTGAGAAGAAATAGGGAGCAGAAGAAAATTTTCAAGAGTGTTGTAGACGGAGCACAGAAAACTGGGCTTTATTTTCTGTGTCTTAGTCACTGAACAGGATGGAAGTAAAGAAGCAGTGACTTGGGAGACATAACTGCATATAAATCCTGTATGTTTCTAATCTGTCTGTATTTTAAAAGCTAGGAATTCCAGTTAATAGTTTAATAATCCCTGGCTTTTGTGAGTTTTAGAACAATTAGTTCTACTTTGGGAATTTCACTATAAAGAAAAAAAGTAGGCATAGGCTTAGTGCAAAAGCCTGGCTGACTAAAGGTCCTTGCCTCAGGAGCTTCCTAAATTTCTGTCATATTTGTTGCTGTGCTATGTTTTTACCAATAAATGCAAATATTTCCTGAAGTGCAACATGTGAAACTATGTACACTGTTCCAACTGAGGGCTTACCAATCTATATAAAGTAGGACTATGCAGTCTCAAGCTGCGTCAGGGGAAATATAGGCTAGATATTAGGAAAAAGTTTTTCACAGAAAGAGTGGTTAAGTACTGGAATGGTTTGCCCAGGGAGGTGGTGGAGTCACCATCCCTGGATGTGTTTAAAAAGAGACTGGATGAGGCACTTGGTGCCGTAATCTAGTTGAGGTGTTGGAACATGGGTTGGACTCGATGATCTTGAAGGTCTCTTCCAACCTAGAAATTCTGTGATTCTGTGATTCTGTGATAAACACAGATAGAAATAATGTGATCAGCAGTCCACAAGTCTGTTCATAACGGCTTTCTGAGATATTTGTATTCATAATATTAGTGCACTAGCAACCAGCCACTTGCCAAAAACTCCAGATCCTTTCTTGGAGAATTGTTATATTCTGGATGGTTTCTATCCTGTTCCAGTATGGATGGCTATATTACTGTGTAGTAATTTATAATTCTACCATTTGACCTATTCCTATGTCTTTTTTTTTTTAATTATTTATTCCAGAATACAGGTATATAATGATAACACAGAAATGAGTCAGAGTCAAGACAGGTCGCTTTTTACCAAGAAGAGCAGCTCTACCCCTTAAAAATTAACTCAGCAGGCTTTTGTGTTACTGTGGTTGTGTTATGTTACTTTATCCGTTTTCTGTGGTTTGCTCTTGGACATGTCATAGGAAATGGTATTTAAAGTCATTATGATTTCACAAGTTGCCTGTTCTTTTCTGTATTTGAGGCTACTTTATGTTACTGACCAATTGATACAGTGACATCTGAGCCACAGAGGCACTTTGGAAACTCCCGCACTCCAGTTACAGGCTTTTATAATTTTCAGCCATCCAGGGTGATATTGCTCAGATACCAGCCTCAGCTGTGTGCTTCAAAATGTGTTCCCAATATACTCCTCTCAGGAAAGAGTTTTCCTAGCCACATTTAGTTTCCCATTTCAAGTTCTTGGTTATTTTTATCACATTGTGTCATGTGTGCTTCCCCTGGCTATTGCTGTTTCACTTACGTCTGACATGAATTTCTTAGTTTGCTTGAACCTGTAATTACTAACCAACACGAAGTCAATCACTGTTAGTATTAGGAAGCGTGGTCTTTAACTGCTGACTATCCTATATGATATTGACAGGCTTTTGTGTCTTCAATATACAGACTTGTTTCTTTCCCATATTCAGCTGCTTGATTTTGTTACTCATGTCATAATAGAGATGTAAGAATTTCACCAGATAAGAGTTCTTATGTACCTCACAATCAGCTCTCATCTGCATAAGAACTAAATCAAATACGCATTAATTCCTGTTTTTTAGACTTTTATATGAAATGTAGCAGTAGTTCCAAATTTCCAAAACTGGCTTGTATAATACTGCCTCATCTTTGCTCCCTCATTCTTCCCTAATCAAATTCTTATTACTCTGTCAGAAGAGGAAAACAGCTTGGTTTGATTGTATTTGTTCTTGAAAAACCCATGTAGTGTAGGCTCTCAGTCATCTCATTATTATCTTCACAGTGTTTAAAAGTAGTCGATGGCTTCCTTTTTTTTTATTTTTAAAAAGATCTGGTTTTAATCTGAGGAATGAAGTCAGACTAACTGCTGTATAATTCTCCAGGTTCTTATTTTCTCTTCTTTTATGAACAGGGATTTTTATTTCTTCAAATCATTTGGTACCACAGCTGCCTTCCAAGAGTTTTCAAAGATAACCACAAAAAGTTTTTTTGATTAGATCAGCCAGTATCCTAGGAAGAAGTTCATCAGATCATACTGATTTAAGTTATCTAAGTCCTTGCAACTCATGTCTTTCCTATTCCATATTGAGATCTTTTCCTTTTGTTGCTGATATTAATTATGCTAGGCACTTCTCCTTAATGGATGTTTTTACTGCAGATTGGTGCAAAAAAAATCATTAAAACTTCATCCTTCTCTGTGTTATCTGTGCATAGCATTCCTTCTTGATTAGTTGCAGAACAATGCCATCTTTGGTCTTCCTCTTATACTTAGAAACTGATTTCTTGTCATTCTTATGCCTTTTGCTAATTGCATCTCATTTGTGTCTTGACCTTTCAATCTCTTTCTTCTATCCTTAGGCTTTATTTTTTCTCTTCAGTAATCTTTCCTAATTTTTAGTTTCTAAACACTTCTTTCTTCTATTTGAGGCCAATGAAGAACTCAATAGTTTATCTAAGCTGATCTCCTACTAAACTTTCTATATTTTTCTGTTTAGATAATTATGCTTTCAGTGTCATAACTTTGAAGAGTTGGCAGCTTTTCACAAATTTCCTATTTCCTTCATTTTAGTTGCTAAAGGATCTACCCACTGCCGAATTTTCAAGCCTATTGAAGTTAACCTTTATGAGTAAATCAGTCTTCACAGTTCAAGGTGACTCAGGAAGTCCACTGGGTAATCATTTGTGACCCGGTAATTTTTACATTATGTTCCATTTCTTTGTAATGAAAATATTAGAAATAATGTTCTTTAAATGCCTTGCATTCATTCAAACTTGACATTTCTACAATGCTTTTCTTTTTCATTCCTGATATTTCTACTGCCATGACTTTACTCTTTTTTTATGAATTACCAAAAACCATTAAATAAACTTCTGCTTTTTTAGAAAGGATGTTACCAACTAGGACAAATCTACACATTTTCCAGGTTCCATAAAAAATGTGAGCAAATATTCTGCAATGAAAGTCACGTTATGACATCACATCAGTTGTTAGGACAGTGACATGCTGTTACAAAACAAACATACAGACAAATAAGCAAATCAAAATATTTCCTTTGTTTCCTTTTAGAATTATTTTTTAAAAATATATTTGTTCTATAAAATTCTGCTTTCATTCCAGACATGGATATCTAAGACCATAATTGCCCAACTGAATGTTTACGATCAACTTTGTCAGAAGGTTGACATATATGTGTAATGGAAATAGATTGCGCATAATATATCCAGATTTTTGTTATTAATTTACTGAGTCTCTGCTACAAATTTCAGTATATGCAGCTCTGCTCTGTAATTAAAAAAAGAAGAAATGCATTACTTTTTCAACACAGTATAGTAAGAAGAAAGGATCAAGGGAGCAGATGTGATATAAATGCTTGTCTTGGTTTGGGAAGACAGGTATCTGCCAGGGAAAGCTGGAGTTTCGCTTGGAATAGAGAATGTAAACCCCCTCTCCTTCCAAATTATTATAATTTTGCAATTAAAGACTTTCAGGCAAAGATTTGGGGATAGGAATAACAGTTCTTTACTAGGAATATTAAGAATACAAAGGTAGTTGTACAAAAATCAAACAAACAAAACAAATAAAAAATTCTAGAAACCCTGACAGGGTCAGAAATACAACCTGACATCCTGTTGGTCAGGGTGTTGAAAGTAGTCCAAAGTAAGCCCTCCTGGAGTGGTAGATGTGGTTCTGTTGGAGTAGAGATGGTCTTGTAGAAAGGGTCCAGTAATGATGAGATGGATCTGGTCTTTTTTTTGGAATCCAGTGGAAAACCAGAATACCTGGTGTTGCTGGGTCTCAGTTTTTATCCAGGTAGGAATGGTTGGCTCCCCCCACTGGGTGGAGCATCTCACAATGAGATGATGTAATGTGTCATGTCATTAGTGAGCCTTAATGGCCCATTAACAGCAGATATCCCTTGGAGGGAGGATATGTCCTGGAAGAGATAAGAAACGCTGCCCCACCCGGTTTTAACAGCTCGACCATTAACAGAAGGCACCTGCCCTCTCCCCCCTGGAGTTACAAGAGATAAAGAAATAAAATGTCCCCAGCTGCTTTCAACAGATGAAATAGAATACACTTTTTTTTGGTTACTTAACCCAAGACACGCCGCTGTTACTCTGAAAAAAATTTCAATGACTTTGATGCATTTGCTCACAAATTATAACCCCTCCAAAGAGATTTTGGTGAAAGATAAAACTTTGGTGGTTAAAAAGAGGCTTTGTTCTTAGGATGTTATTTGGTTTTGCTTCCCTTAAATTGACGTCCAGAAAAACTTAAGTACATTTCAACCAGGAATCAAATGTGTTAAAACTTTACCTGATTATTCACTTTGTGTGTGTATGTGCATAGCAGGCTGGTTTTAAAGATTGTAAACAGTAAAATCAATTTTAGTTTTATAAAGGAGAGACTGTTGAATTCTGTCTAAAAATAAGAAAGTTGAATCCTGCACTTTTTTAATGTATTAAAAATATCATAATGAAGCTTCAATTGATTTTTTAAAATCCAAATCAGAGATTGCATTGTGTTTGAGAAGACATAATACTTCTTCTGCACTGCTGATAGAGTCAGAATGGTCACAGCAGCAGTGACAGCAGGTTGAGTCAGGATACTGTATTTGTTGCATTCATATAATCAAGGTGCCTACAAGATTTTTTTTTCCTTGGCAATTTCCAAGAAAAATCTCCTGTGTATACCAGACTTTGCAAAATGGGATGAGCCTAGTTTTACTTTTGGGCATAAAGAGGGGCTCATTAAATAAGGAAAAAAAACCCAAAAAACCAAACAACCTGAGAAAATATAATTCTCATTATTCATGGAAGATTTTTCTCTCAAAAAACCACTTTCTGTTAAGAAATATGTTATGATTAGAATGCTTTTCTAGTTACTTGCAGGGTTCATCTTTTGCCTCACTTCTTTTCTATTGGCTGGGCTCATGGAGTTAAGTCTCCTGACATAAACTGTTCTTGTCTGTTGTTGAGCATTTGTACACTGTATGAGCTACTGCCTTCACACAAATTGGAAAATACAATCTTGATGACAAAGTCTCATAAGGATTAAATATGAGGACTGAAACAGCTGTACATGATATTTGAATGCTTTATTTCAGGCTTTTTCCTCTTTTCTTTTTCAATTATTTCCTTTTTTTGCGTTCATGGTTCTGAAGAAACAAACACTTTCCATGAGTCAAACTTGCTGTGAATGAGGCTGGAGAGAGTGTGAAAAGCAACAACTGCTAGAAATCCTGGATTTTCGTCAAAAAGCCGTGGATGGGATAAACTTGGAAATGCCCCAGATTTTTTCTTGGAAAACAATTTCTTGGCCTTGAAATAAGACAAAGTCATCTTTGAGATGTTGTTTTTGCAAAATTAGGTTCTACAAAAGAAGTGAATTTAATGAGATGAGTAATTCTATCTGAGAAAAAAGGGATCTGTTTTCCCCACATATTTTTGGTTCTGAAGTTTGTTATATTTGTCTGTATTGTAAATAATGTTCATAAAAATGTCTTTGTTTTGAAAATGTTTGTATTTGTCTATTTTTCACTCTTGGTGAGTGATGATCATATTGTTTAACTGTCTTTACTTACCACTGATGTATGCTTGCATTATCAAATTTTAAGAATGGCAAACCAAGGTTTTATTCTTCCTGAGCTTGTGGATCCATTGATCAAGCTAATAAGGTAAACTGGTCTACAAATTCTTTGCCAAATGTTATCTGATGCCTTTTTTTCCAGGTTTCTTATAATAGCGACTTTAAAATTGTGGCTGGCATTAAAATGATGGCATAAACAATAGAACCAACAGGTTTTTTCAAGAAATTTGACAATTTACTTTATGCTTTAGATATGCTACTGTTTCACCAAATATCTGGTAGCTATTGATAAGTATTATGCATTTAACACTTGCAGGTGTGTCTGAAATATTTGGAAAAAATAAAATATTAATCATGGTCTTAATGGGACTTTTTTAGATACCAGGAACTTCGAGTCTTCATGGCCATTAAATAAGTATTTAAAATAGACAAAAATGGTACAAGATTAAATTTAAAAATAAATGGATTCTTACACCAAGTATTATTTAAATCTCCCAGAAATTTGGCAAAGGACCATTTGGAATTATTGAAGTTATCAGTAATAAATAAAACACAAAAACCAAACTCCTGAAACAGTCAAAAATACCCCCACAGTAAATAATACAAGTGCTCTAGAAATGCATACACATATAAAGTATTAATTAGCAAATTTTAAAAATATATACTAAATATTTGGTTCTAGATAAAGGTGGCATATTGACCTTGGCTGGCTGCCACTGAACTATTCTCTTTCAATCAAGAGGAGAGAAGAGAAAACACACTGAAAAATCATGGGTCAAGAAAAGGACAGGGAAACCACTTACCAATTGCCATCACAGAAAACAGACTCATCTTAGGGAAAATAATTAATTTATTACCAATTAATTGTAACAGAATGAGACAGTGAGAAATAAAACAAAATTATAAACACTTTCACTCTGCCACTCCCTTCTTACCAGGCTCAGTTTCACTCCTAACTCTTCTACCTCCTTCTCCTGAGCAGTGCAGGTGCATGGGAAATAGGATTTTTGGTCAGTTCATAAAACATTGTCTTTCCCACTCCTTCCTCCTCACACACAGTTCTGCAGCTCTAATGTGAATTCCCACCCATGGAATACTGTCCTTCATGAACGGCTCCAAAGTATGTCTGTTCCAAGGTTCCAATTCTACAAGAGCTGCTCTGGGATGGGTCCTTTCCATGTGGTGCAGTCCTTCAGGNATAACTTCTCTTGCATGATCCAATACAATTGCTTTATTATTGTTTGTCACAAAAACCTGTTTTTTTTCTACCAATGCAATCTCTGTAACAAATCAGCATGGAAAAGGAAATCCATATTCAAATGTAAATATCCATTTGGAGACAAACATGCTTTTGAATGTGTGTTGATGCTTTTAAAAATTTAAAGTTCAGGACTGAGTTTTGAAGTTATTGTAGTCATTTAAGTCTCTGCTTCGTATCACTGGTGGCTATAAATAGCATGACAAACACATTTACAATTATTGCTTAAAGCTGACCATTTCTATTCACCAAAATAAATAACCTGATGGCTGACTTTTATGATATAACATATGAATTCAAAAGTTAATAAATTATTTTAAGATCAAACGTAATTTTTGCTTGTCCCATAAATAAAACATATTTTTGAGTGTATTTATAACTGTAATATTTCCATGGTATTTCTGTTTCTATGCAAACCTCCTCTAAACTTTATTGCCAGTGTTATAAAAACACTCTTTTCTCCATCTTGCTTAGACTGCCACTCTTATCTGTTACCGGTGACTTACAGGTATAGTAAGTTAAAACATATTGCTACAGGAAAAGGTCAGTAGTGTTACCTGACAACATTTTCNGGTGCAGTCCTTCAGGAACAGACTACTCCAGTGTGAGTACCCCAGGGGGCCGCTGATCCTGCCAGGAGTCTGTTCCTGCATGGGCTCTCCACAATCTGTAGCTTTCCTCAGGGCATATCCACCTGCTCCATCAGTGGGTCCCCAGTATCCTGCAGAGTGGATACCTGCTCCACCATGGGGCTGTAAGGGGACAGCCTGTCTCACCACAGTCTTGTCCTGCAGAGTTATTTCTCTCACATGTTCTCAATCCTCTTTCCCAGCTGCTGTTGCACAGCATTTTTTACCCTTTCTTAAATATGCTGTCACTGAGGTGGAGCCACTCTGATTGGTTGCCTCAGTTTTGGCCGGAGGCATGTCCTTCTTGGACTCTGCTGGAACTGCAGTATGGAAGTGTCCAACATGGGAATAATTTCTGATATCTTCTCTCAGATGCCACCCCTGCAATCCCTCCCACTCTCCTGCTACCAAAACCCTGCCACATAAGGTAAATATAATAAATTACTAAAATTAATGATTTCTTTCTCAGTGGACAAGACCCTACTTGTCCTAACTTTTCTTGCATGATCCAATACGATTGCTATATTATTGTTTGTCACAAAAACCTGTTTTTTTTCTACCAATGCAATCTCTGTAACAAATCAGCATGGAAAAGGAAATCCATATTCAAATGTAAATATCCATTTGGAGACAAACATGCTTTTGAATGTGTGTTGATGCTTTTAAAAATTTAAAGTTCAGGACTGAGTTTTGAAGTTATTGTAGTCATTTAAGTCTCTGCTTCGTATCACTGGTGGCTATAAATAGCATGACAAACACATTTACAATTATTGCTTAAAGCTGACCATTTCTATTCATCAAAATAAAGAACCTGATGGCTGACTTTTATGATATAACATATGAATTCAAAAGTTAATAAATTATTATAAGATCAAACATAATTTTTGCTTGTCCCATAAATAAAACATATTTTGAGTGTATTTATAACTGTAATATTTCCATGGTATTTCTGTTTCTATGCAAACCTCCTCTAAACTTTATTGCCAGTGTTATAAAAACACTCTTTTCTCCATCTTGCTTAGACTGCCACTCTTATCTGTTACCGGTGACTTACAGGTATAGTAAGTTAAAACATATTGCTACAGGAAAAGGTCAGTAGTGTTACCTGACAACATTTTCTTCATGTTTTCTGATTTTTTTTTCCTCCTATTTACATTATATTTTGGTTTGCTGAACATATTGTACATCCACATCACTTAGTCAGTGTCAGTTGCTCAGGAATAATTGACAGCTGAAATGTACCATAAACAGACCTTAAAGTAGTTTGCAATGTATGTTATGTTTTTAAGATATGGGTATTTAGGTGGGAGCTGTGATAACACTGGGACANTACCCTTTCTTAAATATGCTGTCACTGAGGTGGAGCCACTCTGATTGGTTGCCTCAGTTTTGGCCGGAGGCATGTCCTTCTTGGACTCTGCTGGAACTGCAGTATGGAAGTGTCCAACATGGGAATAATTTCTGATATCTTCTCTCAGATGCCACCCCTGCAATCCCTCCCACTCTCCTGCTACCAAAACCCTGCCACATAAGGTAAATATAATAAATTACTAAAATTAATGATTTCTTTCTCAGTGGACAAGACCCTACTTGTCCTAACTTTTCTTGCATGATCCAATACGATTGCTATATTATTGTTTGTCACAAAAACCTGTTTTTTTTCTACCAATGCAATCTCTGTAACAAATCAGCATGGAAAAGGAAATCCATATTCAAATGTAAATATCCATTTGGAGACAAACATGCTTTTGAATGTGTGTTGATGCTTTTAAAAATTTAAAGTTCAGGACTGAGTTTTGAAGTTATTGTAGTCATTTAAGTCTCTGCTTCGTATCACTGGTGGCTATAAATAGCATGACAAACACATTTACAATTATTGCTTAAAGCTGACCATTTCTATTCATCAAAATAAAGAACCTGATGGCTGACTTTTATGATATAACATATGAATTCAAAAGTTAATAAATTATTATAAGATCAAACATAATTTTTGCTTGTCCCATAAATAAAACATATTTTGAGTGTATTTATAACTGTAATATTTCCATGGTATTTCTGTTTCTATGCAAACCTCCTCTAAACTTTATTGCCAGTGTTATAAAAACACTCTTTTCTCCATCTTGCTTAGACTGCCACTCTTATCTGTTACCGGTGACTTACAGGTATAGTAAGTTAAAACATATTGCTACAGGAAAAGGTCAGTAGTGTTACCTGACAACATTTTCTTCATGTTTTCTGATTTTTTTTTCCTCCTATTTACATTATATTTTGGTTTGCTGAACATATTGTACATCCACATCACTTAGTCAGTGTCAGTTGCTCAGGAATAATTGACAGCTGAAATGTACCATAAACAGACCTTAAAGTAGTTTGCAATGTATGTTATGTTTTTAAGATGTGGGTATTTAGGTGGGAGCTGTGATAACACTGGGACAGAGAAGTTAATCTTTTTTAATTTGTTTTCTTTGTTCTGCTTCAGTGCATCTTGTCTCCTAGTTTTAGGTGTTACAGCTTATTATTTTAGCAGCTATTCCAAGGTTTTTCTCCATATTTCTGATTGTGAGGTGCAATAGAATTCAATCAGTGTGTTTACTCAGTCATGGTGACTATGGTTGCAAAAGTGTTCATTGGCTATAAGTTTCAAGTGCTTATAACCTTGAAGGAATTGCCCTGTGGGTTGACTTGTTATGTATTCATTGTTACTTCATAGGTAAGATTGCTTAAAATTGTGACGAGCTAGAATACCTTTTTGCTTAGAATTTCATAAGCTTGCACACTTTAAAGCCTTTCCTTCCTCTAAGCTCATATACAGTAACACATAAAAGATAATACATTTGCTATAGTTTTATCCTCTGATAGATAAGGTATTTTTCCTACATGTAGAAATACTAGAGTTAAAGGAGAGAGGATAGCTGTAATGCGCTTTACTGGATGAATTATTATAATAGAATAGGAAAAGAAAAAAGTATTCAAACAAAATTGAAGGAAAGAGAAGCAAACAGGAAAAAAAAACCCTCCTGCTGCTGAGGTAATAAGGACTGAGAAAAAGCAGGCTGACAATGCAGCCTTTATGCATATTCGTCTGATTGAGTATCTTGATGATCAATTAGGTGTACACAGGCTGAATCATCATAATTGGTTCAAGATTTGAGGAAGGGTACCAAAACTGTGAAGGAAAGAAAGTGAATGGGAGACTTTCACTGTATCAAATTACATGACTCCCACTGCTTCGTATTTGCACTCCCTCTCATCAGCTTTAAGATGTATATTTTGGAAAAGAGCCATATGAGGTTGAAAGTATTGACAATTCCTTTTCAAATTTGTGGAAATAAAGCAGATAAAGGCAAGTAACCTGAGTTTTCTGATTTCTGCCTGAATATAAGAAACTCCTTTAAAGCCTTTGTCTCATCCCATAAGCATCTTATTTCCAGAGCTTTTAGCAGAAAGGCTTTCTGAATGCTTGAGTAGCTTTGTTCACCATTCAAATGTGCAAGGTCTTGGCAGTGGGAATCAGTGCATTTCCTTCTCTTCCTTGTTGGTTTTTGGTTTTGTTTTGTGTTTTTTGTTGTTGTTGTTTTATTTTGTTTTGTTTTTTGTTTTTACTAAACAGACCAGTGCAATCAGCATTCAAAGAATTTCAGAGAAGTTTGTAGGCTATAGCCACATGTTAACTAAAATGCTGTTCACTGCAGGGGAAGATGAAGTTATGAATCCTCATAAGTTAAGAGTGGGGCTGAGCTTGGGTGTTTTCTGTGTTTGAACAGAGAATTCCAACAAACTTTTCTAAGCTTTAAAGAAGGGGATACTCTTTAGAAAAGGCTATCAAAAATCTAATTCTGAGATCAGATCTTGGAATATGAATCCCAAAGGGAGTTAAAGTACTAACCTGAGTAAAGGGATAATCCTGGAGACATTTTTTCTTTCTTTGGTCTCTCTTATTTCAATGGCACCATATTCTAGCACTGTTTGATACCTCTGATTTATTTAATTCTTCCCAGTTAAGACATGTATTTTTGATATTCTGTTCAGAGCACTGACTAATCTCTGGGCCAAAATTCTATGGTTGGCTGCTGATTTGTTGATTTGGAACAAAAAGAATATGCTCTACTATAATTCTGCTTCTTCTTTTAGAAAGGAATTTGGTTTTGTATATTTTAAATATATAGTACCAATCAAATTCTGTAATACTCTTTTGAATTTCTAGAAACGGATTTTATCTAGCATTTAAGTTACTCATATGTAAAGAAGTATTAGGAACTGATCTCTGAAAGTCTGACTTAATCCATTCTCTTCAGTATGACCTTGAATTAAATGTTGCATTTTCTCACAAGCATGTCTAAAAGCAATTCAGTTTGTGGAGTTTTGTGAAGTTTGAGCTAGAAATCAGACCTTTGTTCCAAAGGTATTTCAACAGATGCTGCTGACTCTGTTTAAACTTAACTAGACTCCAGCTGATTCCTTCTGTCATTTCTACTGTCTCCCTGAAATCCCCTGCAAGATGAAGGAAACAGCCGAGTGACAGCAGTATTTGTGACAGTCAGTATTCAGAAAACAGATGTCAGGTGAGACCCTTTCACCATGTTCTCAGAAACTCCTAGCTGTGAAATGCATCTTCTGACTATGCTCTTCCAATTCATGGTAACAGAACCTGTTCAAGGTTAAAAGGTACATACCTATAAGCCACAGTTTGTTCTTGGCTTTGGCTCTGTGCAAGAGACAAATACCAGATGCTACAGCCTTATGATGCTGCACATGAAAAGCTAGCATGGCATGGTAAGCAGCATTAAAAAGTAATTCATGTGGCTGCACGCAGAACAGAAGTTCTTCTTCTCCTTCATATCACTGAGAGGTACAGCAGCTGTTTCATAGGTCAATGTTCAATTCCATGGTTCCTTTTTGACAGTGAACAAAAACTTTACTACATGTGAGAGAGTATCTTTTTTGGTTTGTCTTGTTTTGCTTTTAGGAAAAAAAAAAAAAAGAAGAAGTAAAACTCTTTTAGAGCTAAAATCTAATGAAGCCAAAAGAAAGAGTAGTTAGGTGCAAGGACTCATCACCCACCATCAAGTTCAATATCACCATCATAGGAAAAGTCTTTTGGTTTAGAATCAGGGGATAAAAGCAGAGTAGGGAAGAATTTCAGATTGTGCTAGTTGATGTTTATCAAAATTTAGATTTTGCAACATGTCCTTCATGAAACTTTGTGTTTTTATCAAATATTGGTCTCAGGCTTGAGACACTGTTCATAGTAACTTTGATCTGGTATAAAATTAAAGGTGTCTGATGGCTGGTATAGCCCAGAAAATCAACCACCTGTTGTCATTCCATTTTAACACAGCCTCTAATGTCAAACTGTACCCTAATTTTGGCTGTTAATGTGGAAATTCTTTCTCCTATAATCTTAAAATAACAAAAAAAAATATTTAAAAATTCCTCATTGTCCTGATAAATGCTTTCCTCTATGGTGAGGTCTGCCAAAGTTGTCATGTGTGAACCCCACATTTCAACACTGAAAAGACTGGAAATGATGGCCTCCCTGCATCCTCAGAAGCACTTTGTATCATCAGCCATAATATTTGGCAATATTGTCTTATAAGAATTTGAAGCAATATAAATCTATCTCATTTTTTCATATGTTCAAATCTCATGTATTATTAACTTTCATTGCATTTATTCTGTCTTTGAATATTGCTTCCAAATCAACTCTTCAGTAAAAAAGGGGAAGAGAGTTTGGAAAACTGGAGGTCCTGCATTCTTGTAGATTTTAATTCTGTTCACATGCATTTTGTCAATTTTATAAATAAAGCTGGAAGTTAGTTTCCTACATTTATTGACAGTAAGGAGCTCTATCAGTAACTCACTTTTATCAAGCATGTTTTTTGTGTGATTCACAGAATTGTAATAAAAATGTAAAATCTGCTGTGTGTGGAGATTGAAAGAGTATTCCTGGATGTACAAGCAACAGAAAAAGGGAAGCATGGATAAGAATGGTAGCAGAAGACAATGCTTTAAGCAGCAGATCACAAAGATAACAAGCTGACACATAACACTGAAAACACTCATGGAAAACATATGACTGCCTCCACGTGATGAAAATCAAGGTCAGACTTTCAGACACAAGTTGTCCTAAGATATTTGTGAAAAGGGAAAGGACTGGAGCTGGAGCCTTGACTATTCACTCTGTCTCTAGGAAAGGAAAAAAGAGAAATTTAAATGACTGAAACATAAGACAGGATGGAAAGAAGACTATGATCACTGTGAGCACCTCGAAGGTACAAGAGCCATATCCAAATGTAACAAGATAGACAACCTGAGAATAAACTACAAAATACAGGTTGGACTAGGGTGGTCCAAAAATATGCCTTTGCTGTGAGTTTCAGCTAGAGCTCTTGGACATGGATGTATTGGTGCCTCTGAGCCTTGGCAAGTGAGTGTGAAGGGAATTCGTTTTCTAAGCTTCAGCTCCCCTTCTACAGGGTCATTTTCCTCAGTTTTTTGGTGCAAATGTGAGCTGTTGAAAAGTGTGTGGTAGAGTTTGATGAGTGTTTTCAGGGAATAAAACCCAACTGAATCTTTACAGCCTCCTAGCTGTTGTTAAGAACGGCAGTGGGATCCACAAGCTGAGGCTGCTCCTAGGTGGAAAACACGTATGTACAATATGAATAGAGATGAAAATTTGGATTATCTCTTTGTTCTTTAAACATCGGTAAAGACAGACTCCTTGAAATAAAGCAAAGGCATTATGCTTTGCATGATAATATATTTTCTTCTATTTTAAGCTGAAGAATTTATTTTATACATTGCTGATATCCTATTGTAAGAAAAAGGCTAATTTAGCTTTGCAAATTCTGTCTCTTTTTAGAGGTTAACCTTTTGAAAAGGAAGGAGCTTGACTGTCCTTTTTGAATTGTTATCCTATGAAAAATTGTGTGTGGGAGTTGCTAATCTATTGAGAAAAATCTATTGCTGGTGTCTTCAGCACTTCAGTATCTAGTTGTCAGTTTTGCACTTTTCCTACAGTTACCATTTTATTCACAGTAACTACACGTCATTATTCTTCTGGCCTCCCATATTTTATCTGCTGTAAATTCCTTTATTCATTTTTACCTTTCATCTTCGGAAGTCATGTTTTATTTCTCTAATTCTCAGTAATATTTTGTCATTGCCACACCATGTAGTCATTTATTCTTTACTATAAATAACCTTCCAATTCCGTCGTGGGAGTCCTGTGGAGATGTATCCCTTGCAATTATACCCTTCTTGTAGAGAGATAGCTGTCCCTCTCAGGTAAAATGTACAAAAGATTCTAATATAAATATTATGTGATACACATTTTAATTTGTCTTTGAGCTCAATAGGGGCCCTTATCCTAAATCCTTTGTATAAAAAGCAGTGGTACCAGAGAGCTTAATCGGTTATAAAAGATGATAACCTGGCATGAATACTTATTTCAGGCTAGGCTGATGAATTCTTGTAAGCAGCAAATGAGTAAGATAGGGATAGTTATCTACTGTTTTACGTTATCTACATTCCAAACAAATTGATCCTAATCTCTCAGAGCCTGTAGTCTCCTTCATTTCAGTGAAATAATGTTGTCTATCTTTAGCTCACTTCAGATTAGAGGTCAGGGAGCATCAAGATCCTCTTCCAGCTATGTCAGGAAGACAGTTATACAGCTGCCAGATCTTGGACCACAGCTCTGAGTGCAAATGACAGAATTCATCCAGAAGAGAAGAAAAACACCACTGGAGGAGATGGGACAGCTCAGCAATGGTGATGCCACACCGCATGATACTGAAGCAACCCTCCGGGCACACCAAAGGCCTGAGTCTGACCAGATCTGGCCAAGAGGGAGAAGGATGCACCTCCCAAGATATGGGACTGCCTACAGTCCCTCTCCAGGGGTAGAGCAGGCAGCAAGGGTGTCCTTGACTGGCAAATGTGTGTATTGGCTGAGAGGCTGTTCCCATGTGAAGGGGCTATGGGTGGACCTGATCAGACTGTGAAGTACCAGGGAAGGTAAACAACTGATGGAATCTTCACTGAGACCTTACCTAGACAAGACTGGAATCTTCGCTGCATGATGTTTCTTCTCGAGTGAATCCAAGCTCTAAGGCTGATGCCATTAACTCCTGACTGAAGGCATCTCCTCCCTTGAAGACTTGAAATTGCAGGGAGTGAACAGTGTCCTGGTAGCAGGCAAAGGGCAGAAAGTCACACCTCATCACGTATCAGAGCCAGCTGTAAGCTTGAAGCAGCAGGAGATAGCAGTGGGGAAATTCCTTGCAAGAGAGAGGAATCCATGCTTAGTGTGCTGACTTCCTGTCTCTCTGGGAATCCAATAGTGCTGGGAATAGACAGGATTCACCTGTTAAAGTGGAATGGAAGTGTCTTTGCCAGTAGGATGACCAACCTACTGAGGACAGCTTTAAACAAAGGTGAATACTACAAGCAGTTAAATGTGGTAACAGTGGATGGAATGGCGAGCAGAAACACCTAAGGAAATAAATGGTGATAAGACACCAGCCTTAAGTCTGTGTACAAAAAATGAATAAAGCCTAAGAAATCTGCAGAAAGAGCAAAATTTCCATGAGTAGTCCAAAACCTACAATGTTGTTGGAATAAATTAGATGTCTAAGGACAGCTTGCACAAATGGAGTACTTGTGTGAATTGAAACAAACTCAAAGGAAAAGCAAAGAAGATAGTAAGGAAAGTTTCTCTCTACAATAAAGAGAACTTGGGTGTATCAGCTCTTCTGTGGGATAGACAGTGAACCCATTAATGGCTTATGGTTCATGAATTAAGGAGATGCCAGTGAAGGTGACAATGTGATGGACCTGTTTCAGATCACCAGATCAGAGTGACAAAGTGTGCAAAGACTTCTTTAACACGTGACATAAGGAAGTTGTGAGACAACAGATTGATGCTCTTGGAGGGCTTGAACCTCTCTGACACCTGCTAGAAGGGCAACACAGTAGAGACTTCTGGAGAATGTTTGTTATAACTTACTAGTACAGGTAGTGAAGAGGCCAAACAGAGGCAATGCACATCTTGCATTTTCCTTTTCACTGGCAGAGGAAAATCTTCTTGGATTGGGCATGCAATCACAGCTTTTAGGGTAGTGCCCATGAAAGTGAAGTGGCTGGGAAGCTGAAAGTACTGAGAGAGTAGCAGAGTATGTATCTGGGACACTAAAGACTTCAGCTTGCCCAAGGAATGGATAGATCATCTCATCCAAGTTTTCTGTGAAAGGAAGCCTAGATGAGTATATAGTAGATTATCTAATATATGACAATTAATGTTAACTAACTTGACTTCAGAAAAGCTTTTGAGTCCTAGTATCTCTGAATAGGCAGACATCTAGCTGGCTAAGCTCTAGCTCCGTGTCTGGGCTCAGAGGGTTGTGGTTAATGTATCATAATCTACCTGGAGACCTGTGACAAGCTGTAGAGGTCTGTAAGAAATGGAGTGTAGCAAGGATTTAAATTGGGACCTGACCTGTTTAACTACTTTATCAATGATCTGGAGGAGCTAATGGAGGACATTCTCACCAATTTTGTAGATGATTGTACTTTGGCAGGGTGAGTCAATATGCAGGAAATAAGAGCTGTCATCCAGAGGGACCTAGTCAGACTATAGGAATGGACAAAAAAGTCTCATGAAATGCAACAATGACAAATATCAAGGACTGTCCCTGGGCAGGAAACACCAGTGCAAGGACACAGGCTGAGGCCTGATTAGGGGCATCTCTGCAGGAGAAGACCTGTGAGCCCTGGCAGACACAAGCCAATTATAAGTAAGCAGTGTGCTCCAGGTGTGGAAATGACTAACAACACCCCAGGTAGTAGTCATGGTGACAAAGCCAAGACATTGAAAGGAAGGGACTATTCGTGTCTGTTCAGCTCTCATGTGATCCCATCTGGATACTCTGCTCAGTTTTGGGGCTCTCTGGTATAGAAAAACACTGACCAACAGGAGAAAGACCAGTGGAGGGCCAAATCAGTCTTAACTGGAGGACCTGACCTATGAGGAGAACACAAGAGAATGGGCTTGCTCAGCTTGGAAAGTGACAGCTTCAGCACGGCTTGTCCACACCTGAGAGGAGGTAAGCAAGAAGATGAAACAGGCTCTTTCAGAAGTACATGGTAGGAAGATGAATGATGAATATAAGTTGAAGCATGAGTTTTACTCAGAATATAGGGAAAACCTTCTCACCCTGAGGTCAGTCAAGCAGCAGAAAAGTCTGTCCAGAGGCCTTGCAGTCCCTGTCCTTCAAGATTTATAAAATCCAACTAGGAAAAACCCCAAGCAACCTGGTCTGACCTCTTCTTGCTTTGAGCAGGAGGCTGAAATGCAGATCTCCTGAAATCCATTTAAGCCTCAATTGTTCTTTTATTCAAATTATCCAGTAAACTGGAGCTACTGGATGGCTTTTCCTGCCATCTGTGTTCTGCTAGCAGAACAGTCACCAGCAAAGCAGTGATCACCATTTTGCTGTTCCTAAGATTGTTTTGCATTACAGATGTGATGGATCCACTTTTTTTGGAAGATCAAAAGAAAAACTGAAAAACTATCCTTTGACAAATACACATATGAATAATTAATATTCTCAGGATGTTAAATTGTGCTACAGCGGGGAAATTTGGCAGGCAGCTAACAAGTTAAAATGGCTAATGCTGCTGACATGGTAGCCAGAACAAAGATCTATGGGAAATGCAGCACTGACAATACATTTGCCTAGCAACTAATGAAATATTTTCAATTACTTCATTAATGTAAGGAGAATTGTTAATTTTTCTTTGTCACCTTTAAGTTTCAACTCAGATTTCATTGCAAGTCTTGCTCTATTTAAGGATTTAATTAGTCTTCCATTTTGAAAAAAAAGTACTATGTAATAAGGGAAAAAAACAACCCCTTCTAGATCTGCTTTCACTCTAACAAACATACAAACTGTGGCACATTGATGAAGTATTCTGGAATTTGCAATGCTCAGTGATTACAAAGCTAAATAAAGCAAAGGGACACAACATGTCTTATACTCTGTTTTAGATGGCTGTTTAAAAAAAAAAAAAGTTGTGATCGATATTCACAACTGGAACACTGCTTTTCTTTGAAAAGACATGGAAGAGAGAAAGGAAAATCATTATTGCATTCTGTTCTAGAAAACTGCCAGAAGTTAAATCTTAACACTTCTCTAGACCATTGATATGTTACTTGTTATCATCCTCCACACAGTTTCAAAGATTTGGAAGAGACATCATAATGTATTTTCTTTCTTTCTCAGCCAGTAGTATTTACATTAGCAAGCTTATCTCTGAACTCATGAATTCTTTTAAAAGTCAGAGCTGAGAATAACCAAAACTTGAAAAAGAAGCACAGAACATCATGAAGTTCACAAGCAACTGATATTGGCAGCACTGATTTTCATTTTGTAGGCATGGCTACATTTCTATAGTGATCTAAGAAGCTGAAGAAGTGCATAAAATTATTTATGAAATATTGATTGAAAATACTTAAATATGTATTAAAATGAATCTCAGTTCAAATTAAAATATGTATTGTTGTCTTAAGCTTCAAAATAGGAATCTGATATTTACAATACACCAGCTGCAATATAAAATTAATCCAGTCTTAAGGCTTTTACTTTTTTTTACATTTCTACCTATACCTTTATACTTGTACTCTTAAAATATAGAATGTTTTGCTCCATGATGTTGTTGGATGAGAATCCATGTATAAGTACAATGCAGTGAACTAAACCCAAGCTAGTCAATTGACTAGTCGTGTTTGTTTGTTTGTTTGTTTGGGTTTTTGTGGTTTGGTTTGGTTTGGTTTGGTTTTTTGTCATTTGGTGTATTTGTTTGCTTTGGATTTGTAATTTGGAAGATTTTTTTGGAGGCACTTTCTGTACTGACATGATCTTTACTTACATCTACTAGCAAATACAATTCTTTATTTCAGAAATATCTACCATATCATTTGGGCTATACTGTTGCTCTTATCAAAGGTGAAATAGACTGAATAATTTTCAGTTGTGGAATTAACAACGACTTGTTACCTTGCTTACTCACATCTTGTGCAGAATTAAATACTCTTAAAGGCAATATTCCAGCTGTCCTGGAATAAGTTCAGTTACTGTGATTTTTTATTTTTTATTTTTTTTTTTTTGGCATTTCTTTTTGGAAACCTTGCTTGTTCAATTTCAAAAGAATTTTAATTTTTTAAACAATTATTTAAAATGTAGATACATGTATAAAAGCATCCATGCATTAGTGCACTTGAGTTTCAACTTGCTGTAACCTGGTTGTCAATGCACAGGCTGTGCACAGATACTGTGCATATTTTCAAGATTGCCAGATATACGAATTGGCAAAATGTTCAGCACTGGCTTCAGCATTTAAAAGAAGCATTGCATGACTAATGAGAATAGGGGAACAGTGCTAAAAGTAGAGATTAGCACCAAGGGAGACAGAATAGCACCGTTTCTTGGCAACAGGACTAGAATCAGTGGTATGTTAGCTGGAATTTCTGCAGATTAAATTTCCAAGGTACCCTTTCAGCTGTCTGTTGAAGGCAAAACAGGAATGGTTTATATTTTGTAGTGAGGTTATTGGCAAATCCAGTGTGTTTTACAACTTTAATTCATTCTCATTTGGAAATCAGTCCTACAAAACCATAGACTTTCTATCATTCATCAAAAGAGAAAAAAATAATATGGACATAACCCACTCAAATAATTGATTTAACTGAAATGTGGCTGTATGTTTCTTAGAGGAAAAAATGCTATTTATTGGCTTTCCAATCTTTATGGCATATGAACAGCTTGGAAACAGTGGAGATATTTAGTGTAAAGGAGGCTTGGTTTTGTGTTCTTTATTCTTTTTTGTCCAGAAAAACTATTTTGAGTGGCAAAAAATTGAATCAAAGTATTATACCTTTTGAGTACCAGTCCAGCACTGAAAAGTTTCTTGAACATATAGAGCCTCCAAAAGACTATAGGGAAGGCTACAAACCTGGATTTGATATTGCATTTTTCTGCCAGGAAAAATGTCAGAACAAAGTGAATGATGAGAGATCTGATGAATATGGATGCAACGTAAGCTTTTTGTTGTTGTTGCTGTTGTTTGGGTTTGTTTTTTTTTGTTTTTTTTTTTTTTTTTTTTTG